>FIZU01005358.1:0-10473 GCA_900064475.1 Pseudococcus longispinus
TAAAAAAATTTTCACCCAAAAATGACCGCTTTAAGGGTGAAAAATGGTAGAAAAAATTGATTTCTTGCATTTTTGAAGGTCTTCCACCATATTAAAAAATTCTGAAAAAATATATGTTCTACATATAGGTATACTACATAATATACATCAAGATTTTTTTGCCAGGTTTGAAACAACATGCAGATATTACACTTTGAAGTCTGAAAACTCAGATTTAAGTACGAAAGAAGATTCGAAAAAAATTGAAAAAATTTCTAGAGATGACCCTTGGTATGGTCCATCATCCGTGCAAGTTTGAAAAAATTCGGATAGGAATTTCAAAATACAAAAATTTATAAGGAAAATCGGTTTTTCGGGTGATGTGAGGGGTTGGGGGTAAGGTAGGGGACAAGAAATTTAACCAGCGAGTTTTTAGACCATAAGGACCAACTTCCGCTAGCAAGTTGAAAATCCCAGCCAAGGGCCGATTCACCATTCTTACCCGGCTATGCTCTTTAAAAAATTACCTGCATATTTCTGAAGAAAAACCACACTAGCGTGAAAAACAAAGGCAAAGTGAACAATCGCATGAAAATTTGGCAAACTGATCGATAATTGAAGCAGAATGTTGAGGCAAATAGACGTCTATCAAATAAAACAGACAATATTTATTGATACGCTCAATTTGCATATTAAAAGTAGGATGAGTAACCTACTGGTATAAGGCGAATCCAACTTTGAATGTTCCAGGTTTGTTGAACGTAGAGTAAGGTATTTTATGGGACATTGAATTGTGTTCCGGTGACCCCAGCAATAAATGACTCGTAGCTGAAGCTGAAGATTTCCTATAAGGTCCTCCTTCCATCTTGAACTTTTCAACCAGTGCTACGATTTGTGTATTCGATTCGATGAATCTTTCTCTGGACCTTCTATCAACCGTTGACAAACATACTGAAATTTATTGTGCAGGTATTATTATTTTTTAATCACTCAGGTTAAGATATTATTGCTTTTTCCCTTACAATAGTACATTAGTGGATTTTCTAGCTGAGGGCATGGGAATCCAATCGCTTTGAAATATTCCAACATTAATCTGGTGGGACCGGTGTAAACAACGTCGCCTAAACATAGATAAGTAACACGATCCAGAAATGGGAACACATCGGATCGAGGTTTTTCCATCGTCAGCACAACAATACGATTTCGTCTTCTTACATGATTGCTCAACATAGATACTATTAAATAGGTCGTCAAAGGGTCTAAATCAACGGTGGGCTCGTCCAAAAGTAATAACACTGCAATATCACATAAATTTATTTTTTTAAAATTTAAATTGACTGATTTGTTGAATTATTACTGTCGCTGATCAATGAACTCACTTGGGTCTTTGATAAGCTGTGTTCCTATCACAACTCTTCTGTATTCGCTGGTATTTAATTTCGATATGCTCCATCGTGCTACCTGACTCAGTGCTAAGTCAGCAAGAACTTGTCTAACTCTGGATTTCCTCAAATACGATGACATCTACAATTTATACAAAAAATATTGTTAATATAGGTAATTATAGTTCTCATTCAAACGTACCGTATGATTTAATTATAAATTTACCTGAGGTCCAATCAACAGAGAAGCTGCATAATGTATTGTCTGCTCAACAGATAAGGTAGGTATCAACTCAGTATGACTGCTAACATAACCGCAAGTTCTTTGAAATAAATTTATGGTCATTGGACTGCCATCGAGTAAGACTTGCCCCCGAGTAGGACCATGACTTCGTCGAGATATTACTTCCAATAAGGCACGTTTACCGCTTCCTTTTGAGCCTAAGACAGCTAATACTTCGCCTGCTTTTACCTCGAGTGATACATCTTTGAGTATGAGTCCAGTTTGAATGGTGCCAAATAAAGTTTGAAAACATGATGCTGGTTCCACCTAAAAAAATTAAAAAATTAATGAGAAATTTTTACAAACATTTTTTGATTAAGAATAGGTATCCTATCCATTCTTGAAAATTTGATTTCACAATTACAATCAAACCCATTCAATATTTACCTACCAAATAGGTAGGTATCTCTTATCAATGGTATGAGAATTACCGTACCTTATCAAAATACAAACAAATATTCATTCAAAACATCTAGTTTACATAGGTACTTAATGCGATAACAGTAATTCGATATTACCTGCCCCGAGTGGAAAATATTACACAATTCCAGCGAATAATCCGGTCCAACCATTTTCCTCATCAGGATTCACAAATTATGAACACACTACTTGAAAAACGCCATTTATATTTGATTTACCCGTATCTACGATGGCATTCTTGCTAAAAAAATTATTCACGTTTACATAGCATTCTACCTTACTCATAAAACGATCGTGTACTGATCATTGATACACCTATACAACGGTTACAGTGAAAGGTATGCAGGTAGAACATCTCCTTCCAGCTTAAACTTGTGTTCATCCTGTCAGTATTACCAATTCGCAGCAACATTACTCTAAACGAGAATATAAAATTAAAATTTCGAAAAAAATTGTTTTGCATCTGAAAAGTTATTTTTTTTTACAAAAAAATATCATTACATAAAATTTCTATAATTTAAAAAACTCCTGACAAGCATTTCGATGCAACCAGCATGCAATAATTATCAACCTTCAGGAAGAATATTTCAATATGAAAATTTTATTTTTCCAACTAAATTCGTAAAAATAATAATATAATTTGAAACCAATAAATTCAACGTTGGAAAATACGTGAAAATTAATATTTTTAATACATTTTTACGCCAGTGCATTTCGATCTTTTTCGATCGAGTAGGTTGGTAGTATGGTACCAGTTCACTGTCATCAAGCGTGTTATTGTTCGTAGAATGATCTACGTCTGCTGGAGAAGCGAGAAACGAGTCACACATTCAAACCACAAACTGGTTAGAAGTGTGTTTTTCGTGGTTGCGAGTATGCATCAATTTAAAAAGTTACTGTTTTAGTGTAAATTTTTTCGAATTGGGAAGAAATTAGTTGCGTTGTTGATCTGTTTTTAACGAATATTTACGTAGTGTTGTGCTGAAATATGTTTCGTTCGTGAACTTATTTATAGTTCTTAATTACCGGAGTGTTTGGAACGGAGACATGTTGGAAAATTTACCGGTGTTGTAATATGGTACGTACAAGTTTTGTTTTTCTTCGTATCAAGTGTATATTTTAAGTATATTTTCGAGAAAATCGTATTCTTGTTAAATACGTTTGGTGAGTATTGTTAATATTATGTGAATGTTGGTTGGTTGATGACAATTCTTTTGAATCGGAAGAAATAAAACCATATAATACTTTATGAATGAAAAGATGTGTTTATCAATGCTGCAAATGATGATAAGTTATCGTGACCCGATGATCTAACAAGGATTTCATCTCACGTTCGATGTACATTATCAATACTTGAAACAAAAACCAACTATAACTGCTTTGAAACTTTACTTGAACTGAATCTGTGCTCAAAATTGAAATTAAAGAAGTTTTTTTATTCATCAAAACAAATAGCTTTTTGTTTTTGAATGGATATAATTTGTCAACTCTGTATAATGGTTGATAAACCACGTTAAGCTGTTGTTGACTTATCGAGTCCATTTCAATGACGATCATATGGGTACAACTTTTCTAAAAGAAATTAAATAGTATGTAGTGTTGGGTGATTTATGTGATTCCTATACATTTTCCCGAATCCAGTTTCCCGAACAGTGTTTTTCCCGAATAACCGATTTCCCAAATACCCTAACCCCCGAATTTCCGAATCCATTTTCCCAAATAACAACTATCCCGAATAACCGATTTCCCGAATACCCTCACCCCTGAACTCCCGAATCCATTTTCCCAAATAACAACTATCCCGAATGAGTTTTTCCCGATCCCGAATAACAGCTCGTACTTATCATTTTCTTCTAAAAGACTGGTTTTTGTGATAAATGTTTCCGTGGAAAGCTATTTAGTTGATGACGGGAAAGGCTAAGGAAGACATACCATAAGTAATTTCATAAATCATAACAGTGACAACAATTGATGGTAGCGCTCCCATAGCAAAATGTGGCATATGCGGACATAGGTTGCAGAAACTAAAAAGTGAGACATGCACCCCATTTTGCTACTACTTTCGCATCATAGCAAAAATATAGCGGCACTTGCCACTCTTCGCTACCACTGTGAAGGCAATGCGTGCCACCATAACTGCTTTTTTGGATGCAAAAAAGCCGAAAGTGAAACATGCAACCCATTTTGCTACTACTTTCGCACCTTACCAAAAATGGTAGCGGATGGCCCGGATGGGTGCACGTTTCTAGCAGGGTAATCAATCCAGACCTTTTTGTCGGGCTAACTAACCCAAGTTCAAAAAGAACAAGGTTACACCGATTATCGTAATCGCGATATCTGAAATGAGTGATAATGTTAAAGCAGCAACCCCGAACAGAAAGTGGTTGAAACTTCAGAACAGAATATCAGGAATTGTAAGACAGTGCTGGGAAGAGCACTGAAACGAGGGCAAAGAAATTATATCATACGTAGATGAACTTATACCTATACCTAACCTTCATTTATTAAAGAAAAAAATTGGGAGGAATAACATTCGAGAAAATGGTTATTCGGGAAAAAAGTGATTCGGGAAAAACACTATTCGGGAAATTGGCCGGGAATCGATTTATGTACACCAATGTTGAGGAATTTGTGAGATATAATTGGTGCCATGACCGGCCACGGCTATGGAATTCACTGTGCCCATTCTCATTTAGGTACTATTTCTAATTGTTTACATTAGTGTTTCTTTACTTTAGAAATTTACCTTCTCACACCGTATGTCAACGCATGTACAGTGTACTCGAATAGATACTCACTTGACTTGACTCTATAGATTACCTTCGAATACATAATACCCACATACTCAAGTACGAGGTGTTCAGAATGTTGAATATGTGCCTCTGAAGAAAAGGGAAATGTGGCAAAAGGGTTTGATATCATACTTCCACAATAGACCAACAACCCCACTCTTTACCACAAAGGTACTCAAAGGTACTCAAAGGTACTCAATACTCTGGAAGACTCAGCAGATACATTCTTTTAACCGTACCACTTCTTAATTCCCTATGAACTCCTACTCTAAGAAGCAACCCATACATTTTCATTTCTCGAAGACCAATTCACTTAATTATTCTGAATTATTCACTCGTACCATCAAATGTGTTATTTCATTAGCCTCCTAGCATTATTTTGTTCCTACATACACAAAGTATAATAACCTATCATATATTGTTTCAAAAATGACTTCTTGAATTCTGATACGCCACGAGCTACAATCTCGGAACATCGGATGACCAACTTGCTCCGATGTAATTAACTCGATGCGGTGTAAAAATTGCCAGAAAATATTACCGTCCATTTCATCGGTTTGGTATGCCAAATACCAATCCTGCTTACATACATTCCGCAAAACCGGTTCCGACTCCGATATTACGACACAAACTACGTTACATATCCAGTGTCCTCTCTGCTGCATCCATCTAAACCTATATTGTGCAAAACTTGAATCAAGAATCATATTTAAAAATTTCCTTCTGGCCATAGACGAATCTTCAACGTTGTCAAATTTAGGACCATTGTTGTTATTGTTAATATTCGAATGAAAAAAATTACGATAAGGCGATATGATACAAAATAACTCCAAAAAAATCTCGTTTCAAACGGATCATATTATGTTTAAAAGGATTGGGATCGTGTATTAATTTACGACTTGCCTATATCTTTAGGTGTTTATGCTATCGTTCCAATTCTATCTACAGGTTCTATGGTCAATATAACGGTCAAGTTCTAGTTAAATAGAGAAAATATCCGCAAGTCAGACTATTTGAATTTTTTTTCTCCTTTATGAATTCGCCGAAGATGATGAATCTCGCATGTATGGGTTTTTTGCTGTAGAGGTTATCCCTCCGACAATAATCGTTAGGCGCATAGAGTGCCGTATAGGTAGTTTAATTGCGATGTGCAATGCTGTCAGATCTTATCGTAAGTTCTGAAGCCTTAAAAAAGTAACAAACTCGTGTAGAATTTCTTTTCTTTAGGCGTCTAGCGTCTATTTAACGAAAAAACATGCTTATAGTCCCAGTAAACTTTGATAACAACGAGTAGGTACCTTCCTACTTTCGTTCGTAACATTAATCATTTCCAATTAGATCATTTTTGTGTTTGTGTATTGCTTAGTACATGGTCACTTAGTTTGGAACTACGTGTAGGTACAGAATTTTGTTGGAAGGCTCATCTCAGTAGATAATGTGCTGGATCGTTATGGAGTATCTAATGACTTCAACATGTGCAGCGAGTTTGAAAGAACTTTAATAAAAAAAGAAAAACAAGTACAAATGTATATATTTACCTGTAATTTTGACCAAAAAAAAGTACCCATGGAAAAACATTGACAAAAAATAGTGAGATACCTACCTTCTTCCACCTTTTCTATGATTAGCAAAATAAAGAATGGAAAGAAATACATGAATACTCAGATGAGGGGACTCCGTTCTTTTATCAATCTATAAGAATATAAAAACGTGGGAGGGAGATTGGAGGAGAGTTGGCGAATAGTACGATATTTCAATACTTGCCACAGCTTTTTCAGAGTCTCAGAGCGCCTCTGGAAGGACCGCAGTGGAGAGAGGACACATAAGAAATCAAAGTTTTCTAAAATTTTCATGTCAAAAATTCATTTTTGCAAAAATCGAAAATTGGCAAGGCTGCAATAAAAAATTTTCAACTCTTTTAATCGAAATAATTTTTCTGCATCTAAAGGGGCCCTTTAGGTTCGCTTTTGGTATGAAGCGGAGGGTATTTTATTTTTTTGTAACTCAAAAATCTTTATTTTTCAGCGATCTGCAAGTTTTCAACCACCCGGTAGAGAGCAATAAGTGGTATCCAATTTCGAGGTCAATAACCTAGGGAAGTGTAGAAACTCAAATTGCAATTTTTCAGAGGGTGGCTGAAGTACCAGGCAGGTAGCACAACCCAAAAGTGGCAAAAAACTGAATTTTTTTCATAAGTGACCTCACTTTAAGCACTTCTAGCTCCGTCCCCCTTTGAGCTAGGGGTCTAAAATTTTCTATGGTCCATCTCCAACTGAAGATGAACCACCCCCTTGAATTTGGTCAAAGTCCGAAATTTTTTTTTCACTCCACCCTATTATATATGTATACTTACCTATAATTTTGGCCAAAAAAAAAATGACGAAAAATAGTGAGATACCTACTTTCTGCCATCTTTTCTATGCTTAGCAAAATGAAGTACGAACAAATAGGATTAAGATTATAAATCCATTTCAAATTTTTATTTTTTTGAAATTGAG
This sequence comes from Pseudococcus longispinus, assembly GCA_900064475.1. Classification (NCBI taxonomy): domain Eukaryota; kingdom Metazoa; phylum Arthropoda; class Insecta; order Hemiptera; family Pseudococcidae; genus Pseudococcus; species Pseudococcus longispinus. The sequence continues at coordinate 7,355 of FIZU01005358.1, forward strand.
TTATGTTAACTTAAATGGATATCTATGAATATTAATTTGACCTTGATACGTGAATTTTTAGTGCATAATAATCATCCCAAGACTTCTTCATTTGCCAACCCTGTAAAAAAGCACAGCATTAATATGTTAGGTATTGCATTTTTTACCAATATAATGTTTGACGTTTTTTTACAATGAAGCAGCCAATGCTGGACTGATACCAGGCTTGGGCTCACCCATCACCATTTGAGCAGTAGCCAAAATCGCCACAACTGCAAAACCAACCAAATGAGCAACTTGCATATTGAATTTTTTTGGTATAAAACACAACTATTTAATCACTTGAAATTCTATTCAGCAAATGTACTGATACAATTCTCTGCTAAGACTGAATTTGTTGAATGCCGCCTGAATATTTATTTAGGGCAATTTGAAGCCCACTATAAATTTTCCAAAGCTTGTCATGTGGAGATTGAAATGTCTTTTGACAATGTATAGACTAAGTTTTGACGTCATCGAGTTTCTTTTTACGCATATTCGTGTCTGTTTTCAAAATTTATGAATAAGGTCTATTTCCTGGAAAAGTCTGGATGTCTAGAGGTCAATTAGGTATATCGAATGTTTTTCAAAATTTTCTATAAAATCGTATTTTTTTCTCTCCACCTTTCCTCACCCTTTCGCCTGCAATGACTGTCCGGCTACATGAATTCTCAGATATAAGAGGAATTCGTTTTTTTGTCTTTTTCTATGAATAAGAAAACATGGGACGTCTTGACGTCATCGAGTTTCTTTTTACGCATATTCGTGTCTGTTTTCAAAATTTATGAATACGGTCTATTTCCTGGAAAAGTCTGGATGTCTAGAGGTCAATTTAATGAGTTGAAAAATTATCAAATGAACTAGGAAATTTTTGATTTGAATGATGGAAAACTGCATATGAGTCTAATCTGTCGAATATCAGTGGCTGCGGTACGACGTACGACTGTTTTTTTTTTCAAGTGTCGTCGATTTTTTAAAATGTTTAGCAGTACATATTTAAAAAAATATTTCGATTCGATTGATTTAATTTTTGTTGATGTTTTTACTTGACAAAGAAAAATATTGGAAATGAACTTTTCTGACATAGTTGCTTCGTTTTCGTTTTTTTCAATTGAAATTCTCATCTTCCCAAATCCTAGCTAAATCACAGGCACTTTGGCACAGAGCAATAGATGCATTTTCACCAGAGCGAAGAGAGAGGGGTAGAGGTGGTAATTACGAAATCATTTTTTGTTCGAAAATTTGACCAAATTTTAGAAACTTTCAAATTTAGTATAATATTTTTAAAAATTCCGAATTTGGGGGCAACATTCTCGTACCATTACATTGCAAGATTGCATTTCATTACCTCATTGACTTCAATACAATTTTGGTATTGTTTCAGATAATACAAAATATTTAAAAATTACCTTTTTTTCCTTTGCAGCATAGTTTTTCGAAAGAAATTGTCCTCACTTCGCTCGGACCGTACTTTAGATTTCATGGAAAGGAGAGGGAGGGTACAGTACGTTGATTGCACCACCTCTTCTCTCCAAGATATCTATAAAGTTCAAGTTGACAACTTTGTAATTTCATATTACTCAAATCGGGATACCTTCGCTACGACCCTGAATATGCATATATTTCGTTAGTTCATGTCACATTTTTTACACTGACAAGTCCATTACCAAGAGATTGTGTGTACAAAACTGCAAAATGAATAAGTATCGGTTTGAAAGCATACATATATTATTATGTAGATTAATAACGTATCCACTCATTCATATGATAAACAAAATTCAATGCATGAACTTCAATTTGTCGTAACAATGTCAGCGACTCGCTACCAATTTGTCTTTTTATAATACCTATTTATACCTATCGGTTTCGTCGAACTATTGAAAAATCATACGCACATACCTAAGTATATTTTTATTTTCACAAAGTAAATTAACTATAAAGAAATATCGCAGAATAGTAGCGAGTTTTCCTCACTTTCATGCATACAATAAGTATCAAAGTATTCCATAGGCATAGATTAGGGTCGTTTGGTCAGACTCAGACTAGTCCGCGTTAAAATTGTTAATTCATATTGACCGAAATGATGTTGAAAATGTATAATACAATTATATTTTCCTCATTCTTCGGATCTTTTTTGCTGTTCTATTTCGGCTCAGGCATTGTCCATGGTTGCAATGGTTATTGGTGAAAAAAAATCAAGAATGACTAGGTGAAATATCGCGAGCCTTGAAAGTACACGTATTGGTAAAATAACTTCTGTGATATCATTGATCTATGAAAAATCAAACGGTGTGAAATTGCCATTATTACGTTCGGAACTGTTACCTGTTACCCCGAAGTACCTAATTACAAAATTACATAAAGTGCTGTTTGGCAAAAAAAAAAGATTCATGTTGGTGATTTGCCGGATACTTGTTGATACTGGTGTGGAAAATATGATCGTTTTTAGCTGATTTTTTAGGAAATCGAAGATCAGCTATTAAATTTGACCCGACGATTCCATGGCATTTCTTTATATAATGTGTATCAAAATTTCATCGACACGATAACTTTCGTAATAATTGATGGAATGAGCTGAAATTTTCATGAGAAGTTCAGTGCTACTAGGAATAGAAGCGTGTAAAGTTTGAGAAAAATCGGTGAACCGGTTTCCGAGTTATTCAAGATTGGCATTTTCAAATGCCTTTAACATCTGAAATAATGCAGTTACGTGAAATATGTAAATAACCTTTTCAGTAGTTCTTGAAAGGATGCACAAAAAATGTTATATACAATTTTCATTTTTTTGAACCGGTTCTCGAGTTATTCGCCATTGAAAATTTCAAAAGCCTCTGGCACCTAGAATAATACAGTTGGTCAAATTATGCAAATAACCTTTTCAGTAGTACTTGAAAAGGTGCATAAAAAATGTTATGCAAAATTTTCATTTTTTAAACCGGTTCTCGAGTTATTCGCCATTGAAAATTTCAAAAGCCTTTAGCAACTAGAATAAAGCAGTTACGTGAAATATGTAAATAATCTTTTCAGTAGTTCTTGAAAGGATGCACAAAAAATGTTTTATACAATTTTCATTTTTATGAACCGGTTCTCGAATTATTCGC
>FIZU01005364.1:0-17645 GCA_900064475.1 Pseudococcus longispinus
GCAGTAGGAGGTAGAAGTAGTAGGAGATTCGAGGCGGTGGGAGGTTTGAAGCAGTAGGAGGTAGAAGTAGTAGGAGAGTCAAAGAGGTGGGAGGTTTGAAGCAGTAGGAGGTAGAAGTAGTAGGAGAGTCAAAGAGGTGGGAGGTTTGAAGCAGTAGGAGGTAGAAGTAGTAGGAGAGTCAAAGAGGTGGGAGGTTTGAAGCAGTAGGAGGTAGAAGTAGTAGGAGAGTCAAAGAGGTGGGAGGTTTGAAGCAGTGGGAGGTAGAAGTAGTAGGAGAGTCAAAGAGGTGGGAGGTTTGAAGTAGTAGGATGATTTGGAGTAGTGGAAGGTTGAATCAGTAGGACTAGTAGGAGGTTGCAAGTAGTGAGTGGTTTGAAGTGGTAGGGTGTAAAGACACGAACCGTCACAAAAAGCGGTTTGAATGCGAAGGCTTGAATAGGCAATCGAAGGGGACGACCGAGGACCGAGCTAGTAGTGATAAACAAGTACCCGAGTACCCAGTTCACTACCCGGGTACTAAAATAATGTAAACATTCGTCCGAACGATCTACGTTTGCATGATTTTAATTAGCACTCCTAGCGAAATGTTTACCAACTTCCATCAAATCAGATCAAAACCAATCAAATTCATTTATTCTACAACCCGGGTAATTATGCGAGTACTCGGGAACCCGGGTAGACTTGGAAGAACCGGGTACTTGTTCATCACTACGAGCTAGGGAGTTGGGACCAAAAAGTATGAGTAAAAAGGCTCAAAGAGGGTTGGACGGCGAAGCAGTAAGTGGGCAGAACCATCTCTAAATTCCTCAATGTTGGCAAAGATACTGGATCAAAATCGTCAAATTAACTCGTAATGCCTCAGTTCTTGCCACAATTCCATGGCAATCCAAAAAGAAATGCATCATGCTTACTCGACTCAGAATTTACCATGTCTCTCTTTATTACAGTTTTTGATCTTCTAATTTTTGAAATGGTCTTCTCAACTTTTTTTGGAAAGGGTAACCACAAAATTTTGATAAAACTGATTAAATTTTGAAGTTTGTTTTCCATTAATATTCCTTTAATTTTGAAATTTAAATTGGAAAAATATCAGTTTTGAATGATAAGGAAGGTAAAAGAGTCTGGCCTCTCTCTACTACAAAAATGTTGGAAAAGGAATGAAATTTCAGCTTTTGAATGTCTTTTTCAAAAAAAAAAATCACCCACGCTTCGCTCGGGCTTGGACTGACAAAATTTATTTATTTTGATAAAATAATGAATATCTTTTGAAGTTGACTTGAAAGCACTTTTTTTTCTCTTCAACCTCCCCCCTTCCTTTGAACGCTCGTAGACATTTTGTTGGACAGAAATTGTATTGGATTAATCTGATCTTGTTTTTTTTTTTATTTGTATGAAATCATCCTGATTTTTAGGCATTTTGTTAGACAGAAATTATATTGGATCAATTTGACTTGACCCAACCTTTGGACTTGAAAAATTTCAGAAATCGCATCAATTTGACTTTTTGAATAGTGGCAAATTTCAGAGAATTCAATGACTTTTCAGACTTGAAAAATTTCAGACTCTTGAATTTCAATTTTTTTTTTGTTGGAACTAGTAAAAGCATATCCTACGTTCAAAAAGTTCAAAATTTTCATAAGTAGTATGAAAACAGAACCAGGGGGGATGTCAGTGGACCAAGCACCCTGGACCCATTTTCTGCTACACAAATTTTGCGCAATTATGCCACTTTTTTACTTTCAATCAGGAAACTAATGACCCCCCTTACTCATTTATATTCAGAAATAAGGGTATTTCCTCTTTGAAAATCCCTTTCTGCTGACCCCTAAGGAAAATTTTCGATGGGCTTTCTTTCCCAAAATTTCCTTCTGATTCATAAATGAAAAATCACGCATCAACTGTATTCAAAAAAGAGAAATCCACCTGTTCTAACTGCCTAAACTATCACACACAATGACAAATTCGTACCTCGAGGAGCTCGCACGTCACTTCTAAACAATCGCCAAACTACCCACGGTAAAAATTAATAAACCTATCAAATGAGAGAATCTAAATTAAACCGACGCGACGACTCGATTTATACGCAAACTGAAAAAAAAACCGTTAGACCTACAACGACATTGAAGGGGGAAACAAAGGTCATCACCCTGGAAAAATAATTAAAAATTACGCGTTGATTAAAAATCTCAAATCTGGGGATTTCGTCGTCGCTGTGTTTTTGCTATTTTAGATTTTCTCATTTACCGACGACGTAGTCGGGGTCGGGGCATGGTGGGGAGGAGAAAACACACCGTAGGCGAGAAAAGATTATACCAAGGCGGTCGTGCTGCGGTACCGGAGCATCGAGCTCGAGCCCAGAGACACGCATCCGACAAAGAATAAAAGCAAATAAAAAACCATAAAAGATAGAGAAACGAGTTTTAATGGTTACGCGTACTCGTATAGTCAGCACCTCCAACAGCTCGCAGACATCAAACGAGGCAACCAGCATCCCTTTGTCATTCGCAGATTATAAAATATATGGCAAAACTGTGTAAATTATTGCGAATTAACGCCATCCTCTTGCTCCTCCGTACGACGGCCCAAGCCTAGTCACGTGTCGAGGCTCAGCCGAAGAAGGCGTGTAAGTAAATACGGCCGAGTACACGTTAAGAAAAGTGTACACAAACGTATGCAGCTAAAAATGTAGGCATCTAAGCGAAAGACTTAATGACAAAAAGATGCGCAGGGGGGGTCGCATCGAAAAAGGATGAAATTCTCGCATAGAGTCGTTTAAAACGCATCGCGAACTCCTTTTGTGAATCGCGTTCGCGACGCGATCGTGCAAATAATCGCACCTTTTTACAATATTATCGCAGCTGTACAGGCGTCGACGCGTCTATAATTAATTAACAGAGAACCCATTGAAAGCGCCGGCACCGTCGATATGGGCCGAGACGAAAGGGGAGACCAAAAAAGGTGTTTTACGTTTCCAATTACGTTGTTTATTATTGATAACAATCCCCTATTTTTTTCGTCTCCTCTACTCGCCCCCTTAGCTCGGTCTGATGTGCTGTATAGACCAACTACAGAGCCGGCGGGTCGGTTTATTTAGTAATGAAATAGATAAATGTCGTTCGGAATAATTAAATCATTAATCTATCGTATCCGTTGTGTATCGGACAATGATAAAAACCTAGTGGGTCGTAGATTGCGGTTGCGTTATGGAATTTGCATAGGATGGTGGTCCTTTTTTTCAAAAGAGGATTCCAGCAGAGCTGTAGTGTATCTTTTTACCCTGCTCTGCCTCCTTCGCGCTGGGCGAGAAGTAAATTAATCGAGTACGTTGTTAAACGACGGTCATTAGGTCAATATTAAGTTTATCGAGTGGGTGAATGGATTATATACATAGGTACTCGTACGGTATGATCCTACGAAAAGCTTGATATATCGATTTCGTATTTTCTCTCATGCGAGACACGTACGAAAAACAGATTTTTAAACGCTTTAAGGCTCTCCAGCGAGCGAGGTGAACGATCCCAAGATACCAAAGACAGGACACAGCGGACAATCGTCTATCCGAGAGTCAATCTTCATTTAGCACGTCACATCAAGAGGATCAGTCTTCATTGTGGCTGCAGAAATACTTAATACAAGTATATTTTTCAAATACACTTTGACAAGTTTTAAGTTAAAATGCTATTCCGGGAGCAGAGGATGATCCTGCGGTCGCGTGACGTGTCGCGGATCCAGTTGTCACACAAATGTTAGGAAATTATTTCAGCTGGTGGTGACATCGAGTGGGGTAGCCAGAACGACGAGACGATCGAAGGTGGTAGTTTCCAGTAAATAATCGAGTGGTGTATTGTAGTGTATCCTGGTATGTTTGCCATATCGACACACATACTTTAACTCGAGTCTCTCAAGTCTCATCTGCTTTTCATAAATATCCTATACGTAATACAAGTACCAACCTACGTATGTACGTCCCCGAGAAAGGGAAAGAGAGAGATGTTGATATTTAAGTCTTAATGCGACTATCGGCATATTTTTTATGCTGAGAAAAAGAGAGCCCGTTGATATGCTGCACACATTGAAATACTTATCGAATCTGACGAGTGATTGGTGTTATCAAGAGTGGAATTAACACATATGGAGTCTGTCTGTTCTCTCACAACTTAGCTTCTTACTTAGGTGCGCTTTGAGGGGCGAAGTCCGACCTACAGATTTATTTGTACATTAAATAAGGAGAGGGGCCATGCTTCAAATTTTTTTTTAGTAAGATGAGACGATTTAATTAAGACTAATTTAGGTTTAAAATGTGATGGGTTCAACGTTTACCTCGACACTGAGAGGAAAGAGAAGAATGTGTGAAAAATTAAATATCATCGATGCAATTATTCTTCAAAAATCCACCCTTCGAGGTAAAGTGCATCCGTGTGAAAAAAATGGAGACGAGAAAAATAAGAGTAGTTTGATTTAGACTCACATTTGAGAAGACGTCTATATCGCAGTGCAAATAAAAATTCCAAAACAATAAAAAATTAGCCATAAAAATTCACTCAAAAAATTGGGAAAAAATTCTAATTTGGGACGAAAATTATTTTAAAAAATATACGAATAAATACCCTAAAATCTAAAAAAATTATTTAGAAGTTACCTACGAAATTATGCAAAAATTGTTCAGAAAAATCATACTGAAAATGTTCACAAAAGTTCAGTAAAAATAATATGGAAATCGATCAGCTATCAATGAAATTATAAGTCAATTAAAGAATTAATCAAAAAATGCTCAGAAAAATAATTAAAATTTTTGAAAATATGTCAGAAAAAGTGCTTGTCTCAAAACGAAAATCGTCAAAAATAAGCTAACAAAAAAAATCAATAAAATATTAAGAGAATTAGGGGAAATGACTGAATTTTTTTAAAAATGAGTAAAATTCGATAATGGGCATTGAAATAATGAAACAAAAAAAATTATTCAAAATTAAGGAAAATTTTGAAATATCATTCAAAGTATCGAAAAAATTGTTGGATTTTTTATTCAATCTAAAAATTCATGATGAAATGTCATCAAAACACAAGAAAAACGTTCAATTTTTGAAAAAATTAAGCAGAATAACTGCAAAGTTGATGGAATATCGTTTAAATTCTCAAAAATATCTGAAATATTGTTCAAAAATCGAAAAAAAACGTGAAAAATATATTTTTTAAATTTAATGAGATTTGAAAATTGCTCGAAAAATCGACGAATTTTTTCGATATTTCAATCATTTTTTGCACTTTTCCAAACCATTTTAACTATGTTTGGATCAATTCTCAAGGCAATTTCAACAATTTTTTCAGTACTTATTTTAAAGAATTTTTATGGTAATTTGAAATTGTTACGTGATATTCTTCTAAATTTTGGCGCCATTTTAATGACTTTTACAGCATCATAAATAATTTTCGTGAATATTTTTAGCAATTTTACAACAATTTGGAAAATTTTGTTTCGTTTTTCAGCATTTTTTACGCTATTTCAATGATTTTTATGACACTCAGACAAATTGATAAATTTTTAACAAAATTTCGACCAAAATGCAACAACGTTTAGAGCAATTTCTACGTAATTTTCAACAGTTTTCATAACATTTCCAACAATTTTAGAGCAAATACAACGATTTTTACGTCACTTCAATAAATTTTCGAATTTTAGACATTATTTTACCAATTTTTTTCAAGTTTTAAACGATTATTACAATAGTTTGAGTGATTTTTGCAACATTTTTCAAAATTTCGACAGTATTATTACATACGACGATTTTTATCACACTGAACAATTTTCATCATTTTTAAAAAGATTTTTCGGTATTTTTTACAATAATTTGAAAAACGTTTGCATCATTTTTCAACATTTTTTACTCTATTTCAATGCTTTTCACTTTTCATGCCATTTCAAGGTATTTTATTATTAATAAATCCAACCATTTCAACATAATTCGACAACTTTTAGCCAATTTTATCAATTTTTGTGCGATTTTCAAATGTTTTTACAACATTTGTAACAATTTCAAAGCAATTTCAACGATTTTTACGCCATTTCAATTAATTTTCGTTGCAATTTCAACTTTTTTTTTGATGTTTCAAACAATTTTCACAGCAGTTTAAGTGATTTTTACTACTTTTTTCAAAATTTTGACCTTGACAACGATTATTACGACACTGAACAATTTTTGTTATTTTTTCAATAATTTCACAATAATTTGGGAAACGTTTACTTTATTTTTGAACATTTTTAACCCTATTTTGACAACTTTTATTGAGCTCTGAAGAATTTTTGTAATATTTTCATAGATTATACTATAATTCGAAAACTTTTGCATAATTTTTCAACATTTCTAATCCTGTTTACACCACTTTCACGACATTTCAACCATTATCTTCGTAATTTCAAAATTTTCAATTATAATTCAACAATTTTTATGCAATTTTGTCAATTTTTACATTATTTTGAAAAATTTTAAGAACATTTTAGTGTTTTCACATTATTTTAATAAATTTTCGAACAAAATTCGTTACCTAGTTTTCGGTGACTAAATGACGGAAAATATTCTATGCAAGATTCGAATGGCAAAACTGAGAACAAATAGACATCCAATCTCAAAAATTGGCATAATTTTACCAACGATACCATCCTACAAATTTGAATTCAAAATCCAAATGTAAAAAAAACCAAATCTCCGCTAAATTCATTTCAGATTTTACCAACACCTCCCAAAGCTACAACACACCTGACGAAAAAATTTATTCCACCTGCTTCAGCCCTTCTACTCGTACAATGTCACGACATAGCTGCGTACGATTAACGCCTATAATTACCCATCTGTATGTGCGGAACGGTTTCGCCGCAGCATTTCAAGTATTCCAAACAAGACTTGTCGCCTCGTCGGGTTGAATAGTGAATACAAAGCTACGAGGCGCGTAAAAAATCTCCATAAAAACGAGGGGCGTTACGCGAATTAATGAAAATAACACCACTTAGTGCACGACGATGAGGCATGACGGACGGGGGCGGCGGGCAGCTCATTATAATACACCGCATCGGTTTCAACAAGTCGTCTGCGTCTCTCGCGTCAAATTCAAAGGTCGTTTTTGGTGACTAAATTAGTATAGTGCGCATTACACGAGTGTATACCTAGACCTAGACGTTTAACAATGGGTTTTTTTAGAGGTTTATTTGTTAAGTACCTACATGTATTCGTACGTAATGTACGTTTACCTTACGTATGCATGTTTTTTCCTTTCCAAAACAGCAAACTCGTGCTCTGTGTATAATTAACTTTTTTCAAGCTCGGAAGAGATCTGATGGATAAAATTTGAAAATTTTCATTTCATTGTGTAGACTCAAGTCACGTTGGTGCACGAGGTTATTTTGACGAGTGAAAATTAAAATTTCACACAGAAAATAGAATCAAGTCAAAATTGTCTATCACTTTCTTGAATAAGTTTGCTACAAATTGAAAAAAATTGCACTCAACCAATCACCCTCAAAAAAGAAAAAAGATTTAGTGAAAAATTTCAATTTCATCCCCTTCCAATTTTTCTACATAATTGCATTGTTTTTAAAAAAAGTGAAATTTTTGAGTTTGTAATTAAGATATTTTAGGGCCTCAAATGACCCAAAATTGAAAATTTTCATCTCATCTCTAACCCCTTCTGAAAGGGGTTACACGTAAATTTTCGTTGAAAAATTCAATTTTGGCAGTTTTCAACTAACATTTTTCAAACAATTGGAAGGACAATAGACAACACTAAGGGTAATTTATTGGAATTTTAGCATAGGATATGCTTTTAACGAGACAACATTTTTAGAGATTATGTTGACTTTTACAAATTTTGTCAGACTTTAGGCTTTTTGGATTTGAAACATTTTGTAAAGGAGCAGCTGACTTTTTGAACTTGGAAAATTAAAGATTTGATGGCTTTTAGACATTTCCTTAGTTATAATTAGACTTTTTGGACGTGGAGGAAAAATTCAGATTTCAAACGACTTTTTGAACAGAAAACATCAGAGATGATGCTGACTTTTACGTATTTTGTCACCAGGGATGGTTTTAACTGGAGTCTGGGGGGGGGGGGTCTACCAGACCCTCCTCTCATTTTTTAAAACCCGCCGAAAAGTAGGAAAAATCGGGTAAATTGGACAAAATTTGGAAAAGTAGGTAAGAAGTTGAAAAATATTGGCAAAATTTGAGAAAAGTAGGTAAACTTTTCAAAATCCTAAAAATGGCAGTGATATTTTAAACATTTTTAGGTTTTTATAAATTTTACTTCAAATCACTCTTTTATCGTTAACCTTCCCCTTTGAGTGGGTAGATTGGTCGATTTTAATTAGATTTTCTACATGTTTTACATTCGAAAAAATAAAAATGTCATCAATACTGAAATTAATTAAATTTTGAAATTTCCTAAAAAGGATGGCATGGGTGTTTTGTAAAAATTTCTGCCTCCTCCGATTGGTTTTTTTCTTGTCAAAATTTTCGCCCTTGCTTCGCTGGAGGTCAGTGTAAATTAATCTTTTTTAAAACAAAATAATAGACAAGGTGTCTACTAGATTTGGAAAATCAACCCCCCCGTGTGGCTACTCATTTTGTAGGAAATTTCTTGAGGTTTTTTTTTCAATAAGTTTAAAAAATAGACACAATTAGGAATGAAAAAAATGATGATACTTTGATGAAAATTTGTTGGCATGTTTTTTAGGTATTAATTAATAAAATTGAAAATTCAAGAGGAATTTTTTTGAAAAATTCGTGCTATTACACAGAAATTGTCAAAATCCGTGCTACTTCCGTACTTCCGTGCTACCTCGAGTAAAATCCGTGATATTTCAGGGTTTTCCGTACCCAGTAGACACCCTGATAGACATATTTTTAAATTTTACATTAAATCACATTTTCGATTGTCACCCCCATCTCTTTATTTTCTAAATGTTATTGATCTTTCACTAAAAGTTGCTGAAACTGTCAAAAAAAGTTGGGAAAATCGCATCGAAAAGTTGGCAATTTTGAAGTCTCAGTCCCCCCCCCCCAAGAATTCCTAGATCCATTCCTGTTTGTCACACTTATTTTGGAATTCTCATTTTACAATTTTTGGATTTGTAAAATTTCAGAGATTTCACCGACTTATAAACTTTTGTCAGACAGCCTTTAACCTATTTTATTAATGCGTAACTTTCTCAAAATCACACATTATACTTTGCTGAGTCGCTGAAGTAATCTAACTTTTTGAACTTGAAAAATTTCATAAATTCTGACTTTTAGACATTTTGGACTTATGAAATTTTGGAAATTTCAATCAACTTTTTGGACTTGGAAAAATTCAGAATTCACGCTGACTTCAAGACATTTTTTCAGGCAGCCTTTAAATTTTTCGCATTTAGAAAATTTGGACATTTTGTCAGACATTAGATTTCACTTGACATTCTGTTGGATTTGGATAATTTTTGAGAGTTCAAACGATTTTTTAGCGAAATCTGGCTGACTTTTAGATATTTTGACAGACAAAAAAAATTGTATTGGATCAATCTGACTTTTTGGACTTGGAAAATTTCAGAAACCCTCAATTTTAATTTTTTCCCCCGTTGGAACGAGCAGCGTTGATCTGGACAGGGCAGCTGGTCGGCAAACGCCGACCAAAATTTCATTTTGGGGAATTTGAGGCCTTTGAACGAAAAAAATGTTGGAAAAGTAATGAAATTTCATCGTTTTGATGCCTTTACCTGCAAAATATTTCGCCCTCGCTTCGTTCGGTCTCAATAAAACTTATCATAACAAAACATGGTACCTAAATATTTAAAAATTTTACGTGAAATTTCAATTTTTTGATGAAATTTTAGCTTTGAATTCATTTTTTTATAAATAATTTCACTTTCGGTTCGCTTAGGCCCAATTTGAATTATTTTAACAAAATTACGTAAAATATACTTAAGTATTTAAAAAAAAAATTATCATACCTTAAATCAATGTCTGACTACTCTACTACCATTGAGTGACCAAATGACCAAGTAACCAAAAAAATAATACCCCCATAATTTACTACCATGAATAGGTACAACTGTTTTCAAAATTATTTCTCACGTGACTTGGGGAGGGGACTCAAATTGCTTCTCACCGACCAACTTTTTTCATGCCAGGACGGTGCTGGGAACGAGTAAACGCATGTCCTATGCTTAATATTTCCATACGTAATCTGGAAACAGAGCCAACCAAGGAGGTCCAGGGGGCAGACCTCCCCCTGGCGTGACCCAAAAGGCCGAGTTCAATTTATATCAAATCTCACCCAAGAAAATGAAAGCAGGTAATTTCGATTCGATCCTATATTTCCTGCGTGAAATTTCAATTTTCACCGATGAAAATGAGCTCGTGCACTAACTTGACTTCAATTCACGTGATGGAATGAAAATTTTCAAATTTCACCCACCACATCTCCCCTGCGCACAAAACAGCCACCGCCGAATTAATTTCCCAATTTTTACTTTTTTTTTTTACTCTCCACAGGTACGCAAACCGAGCTGTTCTACGTACGAGATGGGGTAGTAAACACGTACGCGATGAACTTCGATGTGCCAGTTTCGGCCAACATTACACAATTGGAATTTTCCTGGTCTTCGTCATCACGACACCCGGTAAGTACGACTATTGGAAGCACCGACCATAATAATAATAATAATAATATCGATAATAAGAGGGAATCGTACTCGTAGGATATACCATACATAGGGGTTGCATATTTTACACGTTCAAGGCACCTCTCTATATATCCAGTTGATATTTTTAATCGCCCTTTTTATTTTTTTTTTCCATCGTCGTTACTCGTCGTAGCATGGCCAAGCTCGCAGTATGGTAAAAACGATTAGCATTTCTTTTAGCCACCATTACACGTAGGCCTGGTATGGCATAGTATTGTACTATATACGTATACGATAACGGTTTCGTGTTCATATGCAATATATCAGTATTCTGACAGATTATATAAGCTTCTCTAAGGTCCACATTTGGCAACCGTATACGTACCGTACGCAACGGCTGCGCGTTCGAAAAACACCGTGGATTTAGCTGTCACAAGGCCCACTTACTGGACATTTTAAACTCTCGTCCCCTCCCCCCTTCGTCTGCACCCACCCTCCGATGTTTACCATCGTAATTAATCCCATCGTCTATTCGGCTGCACGTGCGTATATTTAGTTTTATACCAAACAACATCAAATTAGGACGAATTTTTCTCTCGTTGTACCTACGCGAGTATTTACTTTATCGCCTCATCCCCTCCTCGATCCTCGACATCCGCCAACGAATCGATATTTTCCGGGACGACGAGAACCGAAAAAAAAGACCAAATTAAAAAAAAAAATTTCTTCGTATAATAAATCTCTCTCACGCACGAACATCTCTTCGGCATTCGCGAAGGCGTTCGACAATTAAAACGAAGGTTGTAAGAAAAAAATTCCAGCTCCGAAATCGAAACCTAAGCTGCTGTCGTTTTAAAAAGTGTTTGGGCGCGAGAACTATAGTCTACGACTACGTGTAACTCAGTGAAAGTAAACTTTTTGACATTTAAGCAGCCCGGCGAAGTTCTGTGTGCGCCCAAGTTTTACAATATAAATCGTATAGATAGAAGTAGGTATAAACTCGGCGTCGAAAAAATTCCCGCTAGCTTTAAACTTCGCCAAAGACGAGGCCCGAGCCCGACGACGAGTATCTTTGTACATATAGAAGAAACACTCGTACAAAGGTTTATTAAATAATAGGTTTTAAGCATCGCTTTCGGCATATTTTATTGAAATTTCAGCAGCGTTTCGACTTACTCACGCGTCTACCTTGGTCGCCCTGCCCCCCTGCGACCAATTTCTCTCGGGGCTCCCCTTCTTCTCAGTCTGCTCGGTATATTATACAAAAGAAAAGAGAACCTAAAGCGTTGCTCTCTCGCTCTTCGCTTCGCCCAAAGTTAAACTTTTCCAGCGTCGGCACCGTAAAAGCTGCAAGAATTAATTTCATCTGCTTTAACTTAGTTTTCGTCAAACGATTTTCCGCCATCTCGAATATCGCAGGTAAACTTTCAATTGAAATAATCAAATAGCCTTTTCGTCGGCAATACACTTAGGCGAAGAGAAGCGAGCGAAAAAAAAAAACAAAGTGTAGAATTAGAATGCGAGTTCTTAAACTGCGACGACGATAGGTAAGATTTTCCCCCTTTCGAAAGGCTTCCCCGAAGGGAATTCTACGTGTATTTAAAAAAAAAAAAAGTCTGCGAAGAAAAAAAATAAAAGCTCATATTTTTTTAACGATCGTCCGCCGCAAACTACACGTTTCGGGTCTTTTGTTGGTTCAATATTGCGAACGATAGTGTCAGCGAAATAGCGAGCAATAAAAATACACCAGATTAGCGACGTATTGCGGATTTATCCTGTCGCTTTATCGGGTCCAATTAATAGCCTTTGAATGACGGATGTATTGTTAAAAAAAAAGAGCAAACCGACACGTAGCGAGAGCAGAAGGGAGAACGGGGTAAAGCGAGTTTATCAGAATTTCCTTTTTCCTTCTCACTCTGTTTCCCTTTCTTTTTTCTTCTTTTTTCTTTTTAATGAATTGATTACGGCGCTGAAGGCTTCGTAAAGAGTGGCGGGGGGGAAAGAGCGTCAATTTGTAGTTCTTTAGCGAAATTATATTTTTTAAATGTACATAAATTAACAACGCCATGGTTCCGAAATTTCTTTCTTTCTTTTTTCCTCTTCTTCTTCTTCTTAGTTTTCTTTATAAATGACTCGAACGTACCGAAATGAATTTTTTATTTCGTTTGAAAAGAAACGAATTGCATTTTGTGTTTCAAAAGCCTCGATAATTTATCTTTCAAATGAGTAAATCGTTGATGGGTGAAAAATGGCGGATTTCGAACTCGAATTACTACAAAATGATGGCAGTTTTTAATATAGAGGGGGTTGGATTGAACCTGGGGAAAGGCAGTTTGCCCCTAGCCCCTTTTTCACAGTCATTCAAAAATTTGTTTTTTTTTTACTCGAATATTTTTACAAAAAAAAAAAATTTTCTGACATGGACATATATTAATGGTTTGGGGGGGAGGTGTCAATCTGAAAATTTTGTCCATTTTTCGAGTCCATAAATTCCATCACGATGCGATGATTTTTAGACGGACTTGAAAAAATTTTCGAATTTCCATTGACTTTTTGAACTTGGAAAATTTTTAAAAACACAGATTAATTTTTGGACTTGGAAAATTTCAACTTTATGGACTTAAAAAATTTCAAGAAAATTCAAATCAGACATTTGTCAGATTAGTTTTTACCTAAGGCTGACTTTCAGGCATTATGTCAGACTTTTTTGAATTTAGAAAAACTTTCAAATTTCTTAGTAGCTTTTTGTGCTTGGGATTGGATTTCAAAAATTTTTCAAAAAAATTCTATTACGAAATTTATTTACGAAAATCCGTTACAATAACTTTTAGATATTTTGTCTGACTTTTTTGAACGTGGAAAATTTTTCAAAATTCAAAAGACTTGAATCGAAAAAAAAAGAAAGTACCTAATTCTATCTCATAATTACTGGGAAATTTTCAATGTTTGTCCCCTCTCCTCCCCTCCCGAAATCAGACTTCAACTCTACTCAAATATTTTTACAAAAATAATGCTTTTTTTCAGCAAAAATTAAAAAAAAATTATATTTTGAATCGTGAAAAAAAGAAAGTTAGTTCTATCTCATAATTATTTGGAAATTTTCAATGTTTGCCCCCTCCTATGCCCCTCCCCACTTCAAATGCCGACTTCAATCCGCTGTCTGTCTTTGAACTGAACGTTCCCAAAACATTTTCAACAAAAATTTTTTTTCAAAAGACATGTTCAAAGTACTCTTACAACCCCACATCTCACTTCCTTACTCGATCTACTTTGAAATTTTGATTTTTCACTCAAAAATGGGAAGTCTGAATCTGAAAACTCCAAAAAATAACAATAGAAGTAGGTACTTACATGTCAAATTTTATCAAAAAATCTTCAGAATAAAAAATTCTGAGCCATTTTCCAATCTACACCGAAAATTTTATTCATTATGATCAATTCAGGAGCAAGATGTGCCCTCAAAATAATTATTTAAAAAAATCATCACAACGATTCAAAATTCAAAATCTCGAAAATTTCATTATTTTTACTTCTAATCTACTACACACTCAAATATGTACATTTTCACTTTCTTACAAAGAATGGTTAATTAAAAATTTTATCATCGGAGAAAATTACTTAGTTTTAGAGCAACTTGAAAAAATCTCAATCACGTTTAAAAAAATTATTTTTCGTTTTTCGTTCTAATGATGAGAAAAGTGAGAAAGGGAAATGGAGTTGAGGCATTAGTCAATTTTATGATTTGCGGGGGCGAAAATTTTTGCAAAAAAAGGTATTCAAAACCTGAAATTTCATAATTTTTTCCAACATTTAAGTTTGTCACCCCTCCACCCCCGTTCTCAATACCCTACTGATAAGTAGAAGTAGGTCCAAGGGTAAGCAGAGAAGAAAATGCTGACTAGGCCCCAATGAATAAAAAAATTGAACATCAAATATTTAATTCGTATCCATCTCTAAAAAATATATTTTCTAATCCCTTCAATTGATGCGTTTTATGCAAAAAATCCAGAAGAGATTTTACCAGCAATAGATTTTTTTTTCGAATTCTCAATTTTTTCAACTTTTTTTGTACTCGGTAGTTTCAAATAAATTCAAAATTCGTCTTTTTCAATCCAAATTCACAAAAAAAATACTTGCTCGAAAAATCTGTGAAATCTCTGGCTCCAATTTTTTAAATTCCAAAGAACGAAAATATTGAAGCATTTTACTAACTGGGCCTTTTTCTTTGGATCTACCTCTGATTATAGGACTGAAAGGGGTGAAGGAGGATAAAAAAAGTAAATTAACGTAAAAATGTTCATAAAATTTAATTTTTATTTTATCAAATTGAAAACTTGTGAAATTGGAAAAAATTTGAGACCAACTTGGGTATTCCAAAAATTTTATTTTTTTTTTACAAAATCTACTATTTTTTTCTCCTCCTCCCCTCCCCATCCCCATCCCAAAGCAAACTGAATAATTCAACGTTTCAAAAAATTGACAATTTCTGTACCCACAAAACTAAATCACCCTCATCCATTTCCACTACCCTTCCTCGTCTAATATTTCTAAAAACCTCGACATTCGAACCAAAATTCCTTATTCATTACTCAGCAGACCATTCATTCGACCCATCGGTCTGTACCTCGCGTCGGTTACACTTTCACGCCAAATACATACAGAAAACCTCGAGGATTACGAATCTGCCACCGCGAATACCCGTCCGAGCTTACATTTAATTTAAACTCCCTCTTATTATAACCGAAGACTACACGAACCATCGGGAAAAAAAACACGAAGCGGTAGAAAAACACCGGCGACTCGAACAACGTACACCCAAGCCAGCGTATTTTTCCTCTTATTTTTTTCATACAAAACGCTCGACTCGGTTCGCCTCCGCCTTCGGGGATCTTAAAGACGCTGGAAAACTGAAAAGCTGCCGAACTGCAGCCCATATATCCTCTTAAAAGCTGTACACGCCATGAAATTAAACGAAATCTAATTAAAATCTGACATCGTCTGAGGCGGCGTTCTTCTTCTTCTCGTTGCTACACATAAATGACTTTCAGATTGAGTAAGAGCTCCCCAAATTGCATAGACTACCCGACGCAACGTACGAAATTAGACAACCCTATTTTCTAATTCGTTGCCAACTCAGTTGTGCACCATCCAACGGCATTGCGAAGCGCTGATTGCTTCGAATTACATTAATTAAGTTCGCGTCTCCTGTCTGATAACTCGTATAGTCTCTCTCTCGTATCTCGAATATACAGATATATGTATCTACCGATACATCCATACACCAGACAGACACCGATCCATTTACAC
This sequence comes from Pseudococcus longispinus, assembly GCA_900064475.1. Classification (NCBI taxonomy): domain Eukaryota; kingdom Metazoa; phylum Arthropoda; class Insecta; order Hemiptera; family Pseudococcidae; genus Pseudococcus; species Pseudococcus longispinus. Next base: position 15,956 of record FIZU01005364.1, read on the forward strand.
CTACAGATATATCTCTCTACCGGTATATAGCTGGCTGTATCTCTCCTTAGCTGCAGTGCTGCTGTCTTTCCGGCATACGATGATGCCCTCTCCCCTTCTACTCCTCCACCCTTCGGTATAATTTCGCACTTCTCTGTCGAAATTATTTCAATTTTATTACCTTCTGTTTCTCCTACGAGTATGTTTCGTTGTTGGTTAATGCAGCGGATCGTCTGTCTGTTGTGTATATCGTTATTAAATCACCTTCAAGCACGCCACCCTTTCGAAAAATTATATACCCTTGGTCTCTGTAATTATCATTCGTACGTATATAAATATGATAATTAAATGAAAAGCTATCCCGGCATTTTTAAATAATACAACGATAACCACGTAACTTTCGAGTATTAACGTAAATAATGCGTATGTAATGTACTAGTTATCGCAGCGTTGCGAACCTTTTCTCAGTGCTTTTTTACGACTCATCGAGGAAATTCCTCCAGAGGTAGCAGGAAAACAATATACGAGGTGTTCCGGATACCAGTGCACCGCCTTCAAACCAGTGATATTGCTATCCAAAGTACGCAAATGTATCTATGCATGTTTATTGCCAACCCGATGATTTGAAAGGGTTAAGTTATGCAATAATAATGGTGTTTTTTTCAGAATGTTGTAACTCCTGGGATAATGTAGGTAGATAAAATTGGTTTGAATCTTTTTTGTAAAACTTTTTGAGCTTTACAAAATGAGTTATATGCGTGTTTAGCCTAACTCCAAAATTGAAGGAGCGACGATGGTTTGAAAATTAGGCAGCATAACTGAATTCTTCGAAGAAAAAAGTATTTTTAGAAACCATTTTCCATCAAACAAAAATTTTCGCATAAAAGGCGTTTAAAAACCAAAATTTTTTCAAAATGACTAATTGAAAAAAAAATTAATGAATTTGTAAAAAGGAAGAATTTTCAGCAAAATTTAGTCTTTTTTAGTACTTTTCCGAGTTTTAGCACCACTTTGTAAAATGGAGGACTTTTTCAGCACCTTCAGCACTTGTTGGACACTTAAAAAAGTCAGACAAAATGTCTAAAAGTCAGCGTTAGATAAAAAACTGTTCGACAAAATGTCTGATATGAACTTTTTTGAAATTTCTCAAGTCCACGAAGTTGAAGTTTTTCAAATCCAAAAATTTATTTGAGTTCTTGAAAATTTTTTAAATCTAAAAAGTCCGATAGTGGACGTAATATCTGAAATTTTCCAAATCCGAGAAATCTGCCTGACAAAATATCAAAAAATTACCCAGATTTCTAAAATTTTCTAACCTCAAAAAGTCTAAATTATTTGTCTGACAAAATGTCTAAAAGTCAGCATCATCTATAAATTTTTACAAATCCAAAAAGCCAGAGCAAATCTGAAAATTTTTCCAACCAAAAAAATCAGACAAAATGTCTAAAAATCATCGTCGGAGAATTTGGTGAGATTTTTCGCGGAATTACCCATAGTAAAAGCATATTCTATGCTAAATTCTGAAAAATTTTCTAAGTCCAAAAAATTCTGACAAAATGTCTAAAAGTCATCGTCAAGGAATTGGATAATTAAAATGGGTAATTAAAATGGGCAATTAAGATTGACAAAAATGAACAAAAATCTGAAAATTGTTCAAATTCTAAAAAAGTCTGACAAAATATCTAAAAGTCAGCATTATTTCTGAAATTTT
>FIZU01005370.1:0-15903 GCA_900064475.1 Pseudococcus longispinus
GGAAACGGAAACGGAAACCGATAACGGAAACCGAATTTTTCAGAATGAGAAACGGAAACGGAATGGAAACGCTACCAAATTTTTGGAAACGGAAACCAAAATTATAACGAAATGAGATGCCCGGAAACGGAAATGGAAACGGAAACCCTAAAAAGAAATAACGTTATCACAGCCCTGAATGTTAATATCTCAGCTGTTAATTGACTTAAAAATCTGGGGGGGGGATATTTAGAACCCCCAAAGGCCAAAGTGACCCTTATCAACTGCCGAAGCCACGTCATTGTACCTTGTAATGCGGCTTGTAGAATGACAAAACACAGGGGAAAATTTTCAAAGTCGCCCCACTTGACGGTATGTATTTATGATCAAAGCTTTGTACAAGGTAGGAATTTGTACTAGATAATATCAAATTGTAATTCACAATTGAAGATTTTATTCAGATAATAACAGAGTTGTGAATTTTCAGTTTTTTTCAATTCATTTTGTACAGGTATATCTACCTACCATTTAATAATAGATATGAATACGCATCATACTTAGAAGTAATTTTTTATGCTTATCTTATTCATTCCATGAATTGAAAACGACTCGAAAAATAACCCGATAATTTGTAGGTATCTACCTATGTAATTTGTTGCATCGTAAGTATTGCAAGTTAAAAATTGATTGTTATTTCGGACAGAGATAATTCCGAAAGAAAATATCAATAATCTATAAGATAAGCAATAACGCATTATTTTTGCCAAACGAGTCACAGATTGCGCGAAATGTTTGTTGATTCAAGAATCAACAGTGCTCGGTATTCTCCATTGTATTGTCTTCTCGTATTACCGAATCGTTCGTGAAAATGAAATAATTGTAGGTCTAGGCTAGATACATATGTTAGATTAGATTTTCTCTCGGGGTGACCAGTATACTTGGTGGATTCTTGAGGCATGCACGTTCATAGCCATAATGCATCCTAGTAAAAAGTTTTCGCCTCCTGGTAAAAAGTCATCGCCTCCGTTAGTACTTCCTAGTAAAGTGAAAAAACTTTCCGGTAAAAAGACGTTTCATGTTGCTGTTATTGGAAAGGGTGCCTTAGAACACACGTATTGTTGGAAATTGAACCAATCTCCTAAGGTAAATTTTCGCGGTATCGGTTTTTTTCTTCGGTTATTTTGCAATTTTACAACGTATTATTTTTAAAGATTTCCAAAATTTACGCAATTCCTGGTAGTAAGGGAACGGAAAAGTGTACAAAAGTTATCAATAGTGACGTTGATATAAATCCTGAAGATAATTTTGAAGTAAGATTCTACGCAACAGTATATCGTACCAGAATAAGCAGCTAGTTTACTAAACAAAACAAATAACCGCGATATTTTCCTAGACTCTTATCAGATGGTTGAACACCAATGAAGTATCGTGGGTGGTTGTTGGACCTGTGGAATTGCTAGCAACAGGCATATCACGTCATTTAAATAGCTCTTTCATAGGGTGCCTTGGTCCTGATGAAAGTGGTGCTAAAATAGAATGCGATAAAAAATGGGCTAAAGAGTTCATGATTAAGTTTGGTATACCAACTCCTCGGTGGAAACCGTTTACCGACGTCGGAAAAGCTATACGTTTCGTTCAAGAGTGAGTACTTTGAATTATTCGATCTGAGTTCGTGCGAAGAATTCATTTTAACTCGTGGTTTTGTTTTAGAAAAGTTTTCAAAAATGTAATTATCAAAGCAGCAGATCCATTTCACGGTTGTGAAGGTGTTATTATTCCTGAAATAAAAGTTGACGGTTACGGCGTTGTTGAAGGAATAACTGAGTTACACAAAGTTGCTAAAGTTATTATTGTTGAAGAACAATTAGAGGGTGAAGAAATCTTGGTTGGTAAAATCTTATTTCCCGTGAAATTTTTTCAACCATGAAATAAATCATAGTTGGATTTGATAGGTATTCGCGTTCACTGATGGTTACTTAGTAGAAGTCGCGTCACCTGTGAAAGTTCATAGAAAACTTCTGAATGATGATCTAGGTCCGGATACCGAAGGTATGGGTGCATTTTGTCCTTATGTTTTAAATGACGCCGATATGAAGTTCATCAAAGAAAATATTATGCAACATACGGTCAACTGTTTATATTTGGCTCATGAGAAGAATACCAGATACGTCGGTATGATTTCCAATACTTAATTTGTTGCAACGTTTGGTTTTAAAGATACGTTATCCGTCTCGATGAAAAATATGGAAAATTAATTTCAGGCGTGCTTGGTGCTAAACTAATGATCACAAAAGATGGAATTAAAGTTTTGGGATTCAAGTGTCAATTTGGTGATCCCGAAGCTCAAATATTGATACCATTTTTGGAATATGAATGTGATTTATTACGAATTATTCAAGTATGTTGATATAGGCTCTAGCCATGGGTGCACATTGCAATAGTATCAAGAGTGTTTTTCACCGTTAGGTTTTTAATAAAAAATATTATTCTTTAGGATTGTCGTGCTGAAGGTTTTAGACATGGAACTAGTGCTCCTATAAAATGGAGAGAAAGCTTGGCTTGTGTTGCAGTTGTGATTGCTTCTAAAGAATACCCTTCAAAAAGATTATATTTACCAGAAGTAGTTGGTATGTATTAACTTACATTTTATAACAAATTAAATTCTATTCGCAAATAATAATTGCGCATTAGTATCGCTATTACTTGGGTACCTAAGTATTTGTTCATTTTTCTCTCGGTTTCTAGATGTGTCTACATACACGCAAAAGCCTGATGTACTTCTTTTCCATGGAAACACCCTTGAAAATGTAGATGGTAATCTGACTGTATTGGGAGGGCGTACTTTTTATTCCGTCGCTCTCGATACCACCTTTTTTAGAGCTTCTACTAGAGCCACTGAAGCCTGCAAAAATGTTATACTTACTGGTACTGGATCTCAATATCGTACCGACTTAGGTTGGAAACGATTGCTTGCAGGTTTTGCCCCGGGGCAAGTTTGTTTTACACCTATCAACCAAACGGATAAATTGGAAAGTATTTTATTAAGTGGTACCTATTTTAAAATTTAGGGAACGAATAGAGATAGGACTTAGATCTACCAACGTTGATGTTACTGCTAGAAATACTCTTATTAAAATGATATTAAGAGCTCAAATCGAATCAACCTTCAATCTTAACATCGTCCCTTCAATTGGCGCATCCGCAGAAGTATACGATGCTAGATTTCTTGACCATGCACATCCTGCTTTGGCACTCGCTTGCAAAACCGTTGGAAATAAGTTAAATGTAAGGTATCTTTACGAAATTCTTCAAATGGTTGTCACCTTTTTAAAAATAACTTCGATGCATTTGCTCGTTTGTTCTAGATTGCTGAATTTTTCCAAAATTATACCACCATTGGCCAAGATTTGGTTGCAACGTGTGTTAATAGTATTTTAGAGCAAGGCGCTAAACCGTTATTCTTCCTCGAATACATTGCTTGTGGTAAACTGAAACAGAATATTGCCCATGATGTTATCAATAGTATAGCTGAAGGCTGTAGGCAGGCTGACTGCGTTCTAATTGGTAGGTTATTTGATTTTACTTTACGAGAACAAATTTCACGACAGATGGGTTATCTTGGTTATTGTTTGTAATTAAACAGGGGGAAAAATTGCCGAAATTCCGAAATTATGTATAAATGATAAATACAATATAGCTGGATTTATTGTGGGTGTCGTTGAGAAAAACGCTTACGGTACCAATACGTTAGGACCAAACAACATTAGAAAGGGCGATAAAGTTATTTATTTGCCATCCAGTGGAATTCATTTAGCTGGGTACGGTCTTGTTCGCAAAATATTCGGCGAGTATTCCCACGAAGAGTTATTAAATGTTGCTCCTTTCAGTTCAAATGAAAAATCATTTGGTACGTATTTTTCCTAGAAATGAGCGAAAATTTTAGATCGTTGGAATTATTGTATTTTGCCATTTTAGCTGAAGAACTATTAACTCCGACTAAAATGTACACCAACGAAGTCTTACCTTTGATAGACAAAAAGCTGATTAAAGCTTTCGTTCATATAACTGATGGTGGTTTAGTAAGAAGCATTAGCAAAATTTTACCTCCTAATTACAGAGTCGAATTGGACGCGTTAAAATGGAACATACCACCGATATTTGGATGGATTGCGGCCACGGGTAAATATTATAAAAACTTATGTGCTTTGTAATAATTTTTTTTCAATCCTATTTGATGAGACTGTGTGCCATTTTTCGCATTGTTTAGGTAATGTTAACAAAGAAGTAATGTTGGGTACTTTCAACTGTGGAGTTGGAGCTGTGGTAATCGTTTCCTCAGAAGTAGAGCATGTTGAAGAAGTTATCAGTACTTTGAAAATGGATGTAATTGGCGAAATACTTGGAATTGAAGATGAACGATCGAGTTAGTATGAGTACATAGGTTTTTCTAATCTATTGATGGCCTGTTTTTAACTAGGAACTTGAACCAAAATAAATGTTGGTTAAAGTTTGAGTTTTGCTTGCTGGTTTTGAGCATAATTTCAGTTCGGGTTTGGTAATTTTGGCTTTGGATTATGGTTTTTGATTCATTTTGGTTCGGATTCGAGTTCAGGACTCAGGTTACGGGTTTAAAAGTTATTTTGGCTCAGGTTATGGTTTGGAGTTGGATTATGGTTCACAAATTTTCAATTGGATATTATTTTTTTTACAGTGACCAGACATTTCTATTTAATTCAAAATTTGAAAGTTTTTGAGTTGTTTTCATTTTTCTGTGTTTTGATTTGAATTTTTGATTTTTTTACTTCTATCTCTAATTTTGACGCTACTCTCAGTTTCCACTTTTTCGCACTATAAATTTTGAATGTATATGTTTAATGAAAAGTGTATAGGTACCTAAAGGCTCTGAACCATAGCCCAAACCACTTCTCATTACAGTTCAGGTTATGGTTTTTGAATCATTTTGGTTCCGTTTCGGGTTCGCATGGCTCCTTTCAACTTGAACTGAAATCAAACCCCAGAGGTGGCAAACTGTTTGAGTTGTGGTTCAGATTCAAATTAGGATTATAAATCATTTTTGTCCAAATTCGGGTTACGCTTTACAGATTATTACAGTTGAGGTTACAGTTATGATTAAATTTTTGCAGTGACAATGGATGTGGTGGCGCAGGCAGAGGTGGAGGTGAGGAGAGTATCTTGGAGCCCTCATATTTACTTGAAGGTGTAGGTACTAGAGATGGAGGCATTTAAAAATTCCTAAAGGTTGAAGATGAAGGCAGTAGCCCCCCCTGAGTTCTCCGGGGGCTCCCGAGCTTCCTTAACACCGCCTTCACGGTTTCTGAGTACTTGTTAGTTCAGGAATTTCCGGAAGTAGGAGGTACTACACCTCCAACCTCCGTGATGCCTAAAATTTTGCTTTTTTTTGGAAAAAATTGAATCTTTTTTTTGAAAAATTTACACTTTTGATACAATTTTGTCCCATTTTGTTTTGCCTGTTAACTTATTTTCGAGTTTTTCCCTCGGATTTCCATCAAAATTCTAAACTATAGGTAAATATTTTCATTTTGGCTTGGGTTGTTATGATTTATGGGTCATTTTGGTTCAGGTTATAGACTTGTGGTTATGGTTTATGGATTACTGAATTTTAAACAGTTTTTTTTTTTTCAGTTATGGTTACAGTTTGAATTACGGTTTGTCGCATATCTGCCAAAAAACGCGGGAAAACCCCATTTTAATTGTCAAAAACTGGAACCAGAAGTCCAGGACCAAAACTGTAACCCAAATCTTTTAAAACTCGCATTGAAACTCCTTATTAAATTCAAGTGGTTTTAGTTTTTGGAAAAAGTAGGTAAATAAAAAGACGTGATAATGTGTGCATATACTGGCTTGAAACATGCTCAGGGCTAATGAACCAAAACGAAAATCGAAATCTGAAAAAACCAGATTGAAATTACGAAAAACCAAAACTGTAACCAATATATTTTGAAAACTAAACCTAAAATCAATCACGAAAACATTATCTTAGGCAATATTAGGACGGTTTAACAGCCCTGTGGGTTTGGTTATGGACTAGGGTTCTTAAATTGTTTGAGTTCTGGGTTACAGTTGTTCAGTTGTTTTGGTTCGGACTGCGGTTCAACTGGATTTACTACAACTTGAATATTTTGTTTCAGCGGAACCTCTAGTAGATGTGCGAAATTTCGAAGAAGCTTTATCAAAAGTTGTGTGTACGTTGGCGCCAATTTTTGTAAGTCCTGAATATACAGACTACAAACGTGTAGCTGTCCTGATTTCTCATACCCGCACGTATTTAAAAGTAGGCAATTATCTAATTTATTTATCATATGTATACTTGTATAATCAGGGTAGTAGCTAGCACCAGGGCATGCATTTCGTAACCCCTTGCCTTGTAGCTAGAAGAATTTAAGAATTTCTCTTCTTGTCAACATAATCACAACAATTTTTTTCAATTGTAATTTTTTGTATCATAGAATGCTCAAAAATAAACAATTTTTGCTTTTCGAAAGAACTAAAAAAAAATGTATCGCTTCGCTTGGGCATAAAAAGCTGTTTTTATTTTCCTAATATGTTTCTGAAAATTATTTTCAAGATTATGTTTTTCCCTTTTTTTTGTTATAGTCAAATGTCTTTTTTCATCTTCTGGTAGTGATGTTACATTGCAGCCCCTTCAAAAATTTGAAGTACTTAATCAATTTTCATGTCTTTGGGAGCCCTGATTAGAACTTCAGTCTCCATTTGCCCTGATTTAAAATAATTCTAGCTACTGGCCTGTGTATAATTTTATGGAATTCTAGAAAAAAAGTTTAACTTGTTAGGATTTACTTGAAAGCACTACGAACGACCCTATATCTCCAGCTAGGATAGTGTTGGTGATTGCAAATCGACCGGACCACGAAGAAATTGAAATAGCTCAAAATTACGAAATACCAGTTAAAGTAAAATTTTCATTAAAACTTGCACTTATTTATTTTAAATAAGAGTAATTAAATAAAAATTATGATTGCAGGTCGTTGAAACCGAGAGAGGCGCACCTGCGATTACTAGGGACAGAGCTATTATGAACGCTTTAGAATCAGAAAATATAGATATTATTTGTTATAATGATTTTACTGGTTCTTTATATCCAGAGTTCGTTAAGAAATATAACGGCCAAATGATAAACCTACACCCCTCATTGTTGCCTGCATTCGACGAAGAGTCTGCTATACGAAATGCATTGGAGGCCGGAGTGAAATTCACTGGATGTACGGTGCAGTTTGTTCAAGTGAGATTATAACATGATTTCGCAACTCAAAATGCGAGTACTCAATGCTAAATGAGTACTTTTTTTGTAGGCTGAAGTTCTTCCAGGACAGCCTACACCCATAGTTATCATCGAGCAAAGAGCAGTTCCAATATATCCTAATGATAACGAATTCAGATTAACTGAACGTATCAGGGAACAAGGACGTGAGGTTTACCCACGTGTTTTGAAATTGCTCGCTGCTGGAAAAGTTCAACCGATTTTACCACAACCTTCAACTCCAGGATTGGCTGCGGCTGAAAGAGCTATACCGCGTCCGCGTATTGAACAAGTTAGAAGAATGGATTTATTTTGAGTTTTTTTTTTTTTTTAAATAAATACTTGTACCTACCTATTTTAAATAAAATCTTAGCATTTTTGAATATTTCGATCGATTCATTTTGTTTGCACCTTTGTCTGTGTAAGATAATTCAGTCGCAAAAGAATGCTGATTTACTTAACTATAAAAGGTAAATCATCACTTTATAATGCTACGTAAATACATATAAATACCTACCTTGTAATCTCCTGCATCAAGTAGAAATGACGATCCGTTTTTAAAGATTAGACCAATCCTTTTCAATTTGATATTTAGTACCCATAATTAGAATTGCAACATTAGTAGAATATACTACATTGGAATGGGAAATGAATTCCATATTTTAGAGTTACGTCGTTTCGCTCATGGAAGGTTCTACTAGAGAGAGGGGGGGGGGTCTTCAGATCTGAAGCTCCCAACGATCTAGAGATTCTCGGATCTGCCCATCACTCAGAGAAATAAAAAAATGAAAACAGTTGTAGTAATTCGTGGAAACAAATTATCAAAATCGATGCAACAGGATGTTCAAAAAATTATTTTTACAGAAAAAATTTTGTAATTTAAAAAAAATTGCATTATTAACCTAGTGATTTCTTGTCGGTACAATTTTTTTCGAATTTTTTAAATGAAATTTTTATGAATGTGTGTTCGATAAACAAATTTTAACAGAGATAGAAAGATGATGCTGAGGGATATTTTGTGAAGGAAGTATAGGGAAATTATCTGCTGACTGCTGACAAGAAATCACGAGGTTAATAACATAATTTTTTTTTCAAGTAGGTAGGTACAAATTTTTTTTGGTAAAAATAATTTTTTATGCACTTGAATGCATCAATTTTGATAATTTTTTCAAACAAACTGCAACATATCCTCATTTATTTCCCACAGATTTCATCTTTCTGTCTCCAATCAGAAAGAATAATTTTTTTTATTTCAAATGAAAAATATATTTTTTTAACATGCAGTATCTCAGCCCCTTCAATAGTAAGGGAAGACAAACATATCTACACATTGTTAAAAAGTTGTCCACTTACCTACTAGGTTTAAAAAATTTCTGTTGCGAGCTCGAATTAATCAGCAAATGCTTTTAAATAGATTTTTCCGGAACTATTATTCGTGGTTTTCGTTGGGAAAATTTTCACAAACCAAGATGAATTTGAGCGATTTGTTACCTAAGTATTTTTCTTCTAACAGATTTGAGATTTCACCATTCGAATATGTTTTCTTCAATCTATGATGTGTTCATTGTTGATTTTTTTATATCTTTAATTAGTACCAACCTAGGTAGATAGGTACTTATGTAATTTGTTTTCAGTTTTGTCGTTTCTTTTTTACATGTACCTACCTAGATCTACTTACTTAAGAAGGAAGTTTTGTAGGTACCTATATCAAATTGTAACAATTGTAGGTATGTAATTGAATATTTTATTTAGATAAATGATAATCACAGGAATTGAGAATTTCAAGTTTTTTCAATTAATTTTATAGGTAACCTATCATTAAATTATACCTAGATATAAATATGTATTATAATTTGTAAATACTTAATATTACGCTTATCAATTATTCATTTAATGAATTAAAAAGGACTCGAAAAATGACCTGATAACTTACAAGTACTTAATTTATTGCGTCGTATTGCAAGTTAAAAAGTGATTGTTATTTTGAACACATTAAAATCAGTAAGAAAATAAGGTATCGATAAGCTAAGATAATTATTACGTATTTTCCTAAACAAATAATCACAGACTTTCCGGAACCTTTGTTGATTCAAGAATCAACTGTGCTCGGTACTCTCCCTTTTATTGTCTGCTCGTGTTACAGAATCGTTCATGAAAATTCAATAATAATAGGTACATGAGTTAGATTAGATTTTTCTCTCTGGGTAAACAGTATGCTTTGTGGATTCTTGAGACATGCACGTTCATAGCCAAAATGTCTGAACCTCTAACGTTCATTATTGCTGTTATTGGAAGCAGTGCCCGAGAACACGCGTTATGTTGGAAATTGAGCCAATCTCCTAAGGTAAATTTTCGCGATATCGGTTTTTTTCTTCGGTTATTTTACAATGTGTTATTTTTAAAGGTTTCGCACATTTACGCAATTCCGGGTAATGCGGGAACGCTTTCGTGTGCAAAAGTCACCAACGCTAATGTTCTTTTGGATCCGAGATCTAAATTTAGAGTAAGATTTTAAGTACAACAGAATATCGTATTCGAATAAACGGTTAGTTACTACTGAAAAAAAAGTAATCGTGATATTTTCGTAGACTCTTGTCACATGGTTGAAAACCCAAGGTGTAACATGGGCGATTGTTGGACCAGCGGAACATTTAGCAGCAGACATAGTACTTGATATAAAAGTATCTGGCATACGGTGTTTTGGTCCTGATGAAACTGGTGCTAAAATAGAAGCCGATAAACAATGGGCTAAAGAGTTCATGGATGAATTTCATATACCAACTGCTCGGTGGAAATCATTTACCGATCCCAATGCAGCTAAGACTTTCATTAAAGAGTGAGCATTTTGAATTTTCCGATCCGAATTCGTCCGAAGAATTGATTTTAACTCGTGTTTTCGTTTTAGTGCTTCTTTTACAGCTTTCGTTATCAAAGCAGCAGGATTTGTTGCCGATGGTAACGGCGTTATTGTTACTAGTAACGTTGAAAAGGCTTGCGAAGCTGTTGATAAAATAGCTCGGCTAGGCGATGCTGCTAAAGTTATTATTGTTGAAGAACGTTTACGGGGTGACGAAGTCTCGGTTGGTGAAATCGTATTGCTCATAAAAGTGTTCAACAACGAAAGTAACTATATCTAATTGGATTTGACAGGTACCCGCGTTTTCTGATGGTTACCATGCAGATGTTATGTTCCCTGTGAAAGTTCATAAAAGACTTCGGAATAAAGGTGAAGGTCAGATTACCGGAGGTATGGGTGCATTATGTCCTTACGTATTAAATAACGTCGATATGAAGTTCATCAAAGAGAATATTATGCAGCATATGGTAAACAGTTTCGTTTTGGCTAAGGAGAATGTCAGATTCGTCGGTAAGATCATACTAATAATTTGTTGTAACTTTTGATTTTAAAGGATACCTACGCTATGTAATCTCGATGAAAATTATCGAAAATTAATTTCAGGTATATTTTCTGCTCAACTAATGATCACAGAAGATGGAATTAAAGTTTTGGGATTCAAGTGCCAAATTGGTGATCCTGAAGCTCAAGTATTGATACCATTATTGGATTGTGATTTATTTCGAATTATTCAAGTATGTTGATGAAGGTTGCAGGTTTTAGCCATACTCATTGTATCTACTAGTGTCAAGAATGTTTTTCACAGTTAGGTTTTTAATAAAAAATATTATCCAAATTTAGGATTGTTGTACTGACGGTTTTAGAAATAAAACTAATGCTCCTATAAAATGGAGAGAAAACCTGTCTTGTGTTGGAGTTGTGATTGTTTCTAAACTTTACCCTTTAATGAGCACCGATTTACCAGAACCAGTTGGTACGTTTCAAGTTCTGTATTTACCTACTTACATTTTATGACAAATTAAATCCAACTCGCAAATGATAATTGTACATTAGTGTCACTATTACGTATTTTTGTTCATTTTTCTTTTGGTTTTAGATTTGTCTAAGTACAAGAAACAGCCTGATTTACATCTTTTCCACGGGAACACTCGTATAAATGAACGTTATGTCGTTTCACGAGGAGGACGTTTGTTTTGTTCCGTTGCAGTCGATTCCAACTTCATTAAAGCTTTTGCTAGAGCCACTAATGCCTGCAAGGATGTTAAATATCCTGGATCTCGTAATCGTACTGACATAGGATGGAAAGGAATCATGCGGCAAGTTTGTTTTATACCCACAAACTGAACAGTTAAAATGGAAAATATGTTATTAATTGGTACCTATTTTAAAATTTAGGGATATACAAACGAAATTTGAAAGAACCACGATTCAATCTGCCAATGTTGATGTTACTGCTAGAAGTACTCTCACTGAAATGATAAGAACTGAAATGGAATCAACTTTCAATCTTTACGTCTCCTCATATATTGGCGCATCCGCAGAAATATACGATGCTAGATTTCTTGACCATAAACACCCTGTTTTGGCATCCGCTTGCAAAACCGTTGGAAATAAGTTAAATGTGAGGTATCTTTAAGAAATTCTTCAAATGGTTGTCACCTTTTTAAAAGTAATTTCGATGCATTTACTCATTTGTTCTAGATTGCTGAATTTTGTCAAAATTATACCACCATTGGGCAAGATTTGGTTGCAATGTGTGTTAATAGTATTTTAGAGCAAGGCGCTAAACCGTTATTCTTCCTGGAATACTTTTCTTGCGGTTTGCTGAAACAGGACATTGCCAGTGATGTTATCAGTAGTATAGCTGAAGGCTGTAGGCAGGCTGACTGCGTTCTAATTGGTAGATTATTTAATTTTATTTTGCGTGGACAAATTTCACGACAGATAAGTTATCTTGTTATTGTTTATGATTGAACAGGTGGAAAAACTGCCGAAATGCCAGAATTTTACAAAGATGATGAATACAACTTAGCTGGATTTGTTGTGGGTGTCGTTGAGAAGGTCACTAACGCCGCTTTAGGACTAAAACACATCAGAAAGGGCGATAAAGTTATTTATTTGCCATCCAGTGGAATTCATTCAACTGGGTACGGTCTTGTTCGCAAAATATTCAGCGACTATTCTTACGAAGAGTTATTAAATGTTGCTCCTTTCAGTCCAAATAGAAAATCATTCGGTACGTATGTTTTCTTAGAAATGAGCGAAAAGTTTAGATCATTCGAATTATTGTATTTTGCCTTTTTAGCTGAAGAACTATTAACTCCGACTAAAATGTACACCAACGAAGTTTTACCTTTGATAGACAGAAAGCTGATTAAAGCTTTCGTTCATATAGCTGATGGTGGTTTATTAGGAAGCATTAGTAAAATTTTACCTCCTAATTACAAAGTTAAATTGGACGCATTAAAATGGAACATATCACCGATATTTGGATGGATTGCGGCCACGGGTAAATATTATAAATACCTATGAACTTTGTGATAATTTTTTTCAACCGTATTTGATGAGGCTTTGTGAAATTTTTCGCACTGTTTAGGTAATGTTAGCGAAGAAGTAATGTTAGGTACTTTTAACTGTGGAGTTGGAGCTGTGCTAATCGTTTCCTCAGACCCAAAGCATTATAAAGAAGTTAAGAGAATTTTGAAAACAGAAGTTATTGGCGAAGTAGTTGGAATTGATGAACGATCAAGTTAGTACGAGAACATGGGTATTCCTAATTTATTTGTGGACTATTTTAACCAGGGAATTGAACCTAAATAAATTTCGGTACCTATAGGTTTGAGTTTTGGTTACGGTTTTTGAATAATTTCAGTTTGGGGTTGGTTCCTGGTTGAGGTTTTCAAAGTATTTCGGTTCGGTTTTGAAATTTCAGTTCCTGACTATCGTTTTTGATTCATTTTGGTTCGGATTCAAGTTCAGGTTACGGTTCAAAGATTACTTTTGGTCGGGATACAGTTCGGGATTGGATTATGGTTCACAGATTTTCAATTATTTTTTTAAGACATTTCAATTTCATTCAAAATTTTGTATGTTTTTGGGTTATTCTTTGAATTTTGATTTGAAGTTTTGATTTTTTGACATTTTGTCTCAAATTCTCTTTATTTTCTGTTTCCACTTTCCAGCACCTTCAATTTTGAATGTATATTTAAAGAAAAGTGTGAGGGTTTTGAACCATAACCAAAACCACTTCTCATTACGGCTCAGCTGTTATAGTTCTGCTTCGGGTTACAGTTTTTGAATCGTTTTGTTTCTGGTTTGGGTATGCAAGGCTGTTTAACCAAAACCAAAATCTAGAAGTGGCAAACCGTCGAAATTTTGGTTCAGATTTATTTCGGTTCAAGCTACAATTATGATTCAAATTTGGCAATTTTTGAAAAAAATTAAATTGTTTTTGACAGTTGTACCACTGGTATCATACCACTGGTGTTTTTGACACTGCGGTATCATACCACTGGTGTTTTTGACACTGGTATCAGTGGTGATACTA
This sequence comes from Pseudococcus longispinus, assembly GCA_900064475.1. NCBI lineage: Eukaryota > Metazoa > Arthropoda > Insecta > Hemiptera > Pseudococcidae > Pseudococcus > Pseudococcus longispinus. The sequence goes on from FIZU01005370.1 coordinate 13,684, forward strand.
CCACCGGTGTTTTCGACACTGGTATCACGGTAACATTTTTTTTTGTTGCATTTAAAAACACGTGAAATTTTTAATTATCGTTTGTGGCCCCGCTAGGGTTGGAACCACCGAATATGTACACCACAGTACTTTCAATCCACCACACTAACCACTAGGCCACCTCGGCCATTGGATGAATTGGTGTTATATACGAGTATATGCATTGTTTGATACTCTGAACTTGGTTAAATTTAGTATTTACATTTGTATACCTTTGGTATACCAGTGGTGATCCATGGTATAGCAGTGCTTACCAGCGATGAAAATATGACGTAAAAACCTTTTGGTATACGAGTTGTTAGCTGTGGTGATCAGTTGTACACCATGATTTTCAATGATGAAAATATTACGCTTGTAGAAATCGTTTAGTATACCAGTGGTTGTCAGTGGTTACGAATGGTATACCATTGATGATCAGTGGTATAGAAATGGTTACCAACAATGAAAATATGAAATTGTAAAAACGCTATGGTATACCAGTGATTGGCAATGGTTACCAGTAGTTATCAGTGGTGAATATGCTAGTGGTTACCAGTGGTATTTTTCGCGTGGGTATTTACACTTGAAACAACTTTGTTAATTTTTGCTCGTCATTTTCGAGTTTTCCTCTCGGTTTTCCATCAAAATCCTGAACCATAGGTAGGTAACTCAATCTTTTCATTTTGGTTTGGGTTAAAAAAACCTTCTAATGGTCAAAAATTGTAACCAGAACCAAAACCATAACCCAAATCTTTAGAAAACCATATTGAAAACACCGATTAAATTCTAGTGGTTTTGGTTTTTGAAATAAAAGTACCTAGGTAGGAAGGTAAATAAAAAGTGATTATGTGTGCAAACTGCTGGAAATACGGACAGGGCTGTTGAACCAAAACGAAAACCAAAATCCGGAACCAAAAGTCCAAAACTGTAACCAAATATTTTGAAAACTAAAATCAATATCAAAATCATTGCCCTAGCCCTAGTTAATATTGTAACAGTTTAACAGCTCTGTGGATTCAGTTACAGATTACGGTTCTTGAATCACTTTGGTTTGATTTTGGTTCCGAGTAACAGATGTTGAGTTATTTCGGATTTTTGGTTCCCATTATGGTAAAATATAAAAAATTCATATTCCAAAATCACAAACATAATAATAAACATCAAAAATATTCTGTTAAAATACTAAAATTCCAAAAAGAAATTGGCAAACAGTCCAATACATTTCAGGCAGTAGTAATTTTCAACAAAATAAATCAAAATTTGTGTGAAAAATTGATAAATTCAAAATTTAGAAATGAAAATATCAAAATCGAGCTCTTAGAATACTTGAAAGATAATATTCTTTGACAGTGTTTCCTCTACTACCTTGACCGTTTCTTGATACCTATCTATTTATTGGGTGTGCCCCTATTTCTTTTCCTTCATTTTCCCGTTTTTTTATTTTAATTTTTTTTACTGTTTGCGAAGAGTGATATGTTGTTTTATTAATTTTTTTCATTTTACCTTTTCTTTGTTTTTATTTATTTTGAGTTATTCTCTCCTTTTTGTCATTTTTTATTAGTGAATTAAGTTGTCGAAGGATGTTTAGTTTTTTTTTGCCTATTTTCTATCTTTTTTTACTTTTGTCTTCTTTGTTGTTTTATTTGTTTTTAACAACAAGAACTTCTGCAGCCCAAGAGTTTACTTAGTGGGCTGCAGTAATTTTTTCGCACAGTGGATTTTCTTTTCCAATTTTCTATTCCCTGATCTTAAGTAACACCTGTATTGTTCACCTACTTAACTAGAATAATTCTTGTTTCAGAGGAACCTCCAGTACAAGTGCGAAATTTCGGAGAAGCTTTATCAAAAGTGGTGAATTCGTTTGCACCGGTTTTAGTAAGCCCTGAATATACAGACTACAAACGTGTAGCTGTGCTGATTTCTCGTACCAGCACATATTTAAAAGTAATTATCTAATTTACCTATTTATCATACGTATAATCAGGGTAGTAGCTAGCGCAAGGCAGTGGTATATTTACGCGCAAGCACACGAAGCACGTGCTTCGAGCGGCAAATTTTTGGGGCGGCAAATCGAACATAAAATTTTTGAGAGCTGAATGATAAAAAAAAATTGTGGTTTCAAAATTCGAGCTAAAAGTACATTATAGAAACGAAACTACTTGGGTACAAAAAAATTCAAAAGACGAGTCAATGATTCATTTG
>FIZU01005372.1:0-11050 GCA_900064475.1 Pseudococcus longispinus
GGCGAAAATTGTCAAAATATGCTGAAATATGCACGTTTCACTCCAAAAATATGCAAAATATGCATTTTGGGTAGAAATAAGCAAAGTATGCAAAATGAAATTCAGCTCATTCGTCAGAAAATTTCATGAATCGTATAGATCCTTGAAATATTCACTTTTTTTTCACCGTAGAGAAATATGCAATTTCATAAAATTCAAATTTTGATCAAAAGACTTTTTAGACCATTTGTGCGAAGCAATGGGTTAAATATTTTTATTTTAATACATTTCGATTTCAAAATATTGTAGAAGGGTTGAAAAAGGAATCAAAAACATCCAAATTATTGTAAAAACAACTGCAAATTTCATAAAATTATGAAAAATCTTACAAAAGTGGTGCAAAAGTAGCAAAAAAATTCTTAGAATTGACAAATTTAATGCAAAAATTGAAAAAAATTCGCCAGGGGGGTGAGAAAATGTCAAATGTACCTATTTATCTTAAATCTGGTAAAAAACTGTAATTTTCATAAAAATCATTTTAAAAGTTTCCTAAATCATGAAAAAATGACAAAAAACCATCGAAAATAAAGTGAAAACTTTCTAAAATTTACCAAAATTTTTAGAAATATTATAAAACTATCAATAGATTTCATTGAAATGTTGTAAATTTAGTAGGGGGAAAATTAAAAACGTTTAAATGTTGCAAAAAGTGTGTTAAATTGAATAATAATTTTGAAAAATGTTGTAAAATTGGTGAAAAAGCAATGGAAAATTCTTGAATAACTCGTATGTAAAAGTGGTTGAAAATTTCATATTTTTTCTGGATTTTTTACAACTTTAACAATATTTTGAATGATTTTTATGCGATTTCTAATAGTTTTTTCATCATTTCAGACATTTTTATCATTTTTTCCCTATTTTTTGAAATTTGTTTGAAATTTGCAACTGTTTTTGAAACATTTTAAATAATTTTTTATTGCAATTTTGATGATTTTTATACAATTTTCATCAGTTTTTGCAACTTTGAACTTAGTTTTCTTGACTTTTCCACCACTTTCGTTACATTTTCAATCATTTTTACGAAATTTTCAACAATTTTTTCATAATTCCAGACATTTTGAAAACTTTTTTACAACTTTTAAAGATTTTTTAACGTATTTTTGATGATTTTTGTGCCAGTTTTCACAACATTTCAGGCAATTTTCGCGACTTTTCCAACACTTCTGCAACTTTAAAAACTTTTTCACGACTTTTAAAGATTTTTTTCCAGTCTTTGATTATTTTTATAAAATTTTCATCAGTTTTTACAACATTTTAAGTAGGTTCTACTCTGGGGGGGGGCGTTCAAAATGTACAGTTGTTTCCGGGCTCGGGGGTTTTAGGGGCCCGATGAAACAAAAAATGTCATGTTTTATTTCCATTTTTCACTAGAAATTTCCCTTGACGACTAAAAAGTTGGAAAAAATTATGAAATTTCAGGTTTTGAATCAAATTTTCTCCAAAAATTTTCGCCATCGGTTCGCTCAGGTGGGCACCGTAAAAATTTTTATTCTTAATCACAAAATTTGATGAATGGGGCTTGATTCTAGGTAGTTTTGGTGACTTTTGTACCTCTTTTCCTACAATTTCAATATTTTTAATGAAATCTTCTACAATTTTTTCACAATTTCAGACATTTTTGAAAACTTTTTCACCATTTCTAATGATTTTTGTGCTATTTCCACCAGTTTTTTCAACATTTGCGGATATTTTTCCTGACTTTTGTACCACTTTTGCTACAAGTTCAATTCTTGCAATGAAATTTTTAACAATTTTTTCATAATTTTGAACAACTTTGAAAATTCTACTAGCAACTTTTGAAATTTTTTTAGTACGTTTAGATGCATTTTATGAAAATTTCCTCAGTTTTTACATTTTAAGCAATTTTAGTTCATTTTCCACCACTTTTGTTGCATTTCCGATAATTTTGATGGAATTTTTCAACAATTTTTTCACCATTTCAGACATTTTTAAAAACTTTTTCGCAACTTTTTTTGAAGATTTTTTGTCCCATTTTTTATCATTTTTGTTATACATATTTTCAATCAATTTTATCGAATTTTAAACTGTTTTTTCAAGATTTTGGACTATTTTCATGATTTTTTTTCGTCATTTTAATGAAATTTTCATAAGTTTTTACAACGTTTTAGGCAGTTTTCGTAACTTTTCCACCAATTTTGCTAAATATTCAACAATTGTCATGAAATTTTCCAACAATTTTTTCACAATTTCAGACATTTTTGAAAACTTCTTCACAACTTTCTAAGATTTATTTTCGTATTTTTTATGATTGTTATGATTATGACATTTTAATCAGTTCTTACAACATTTTAGGAAGTTTTCGTATAATTTTTGTTTCACTTTTGCTGCATTTTTAATGAATTTTATTGAATTCTCAACAATTTTTTTTTCAACATTTTGGACAATTTTTGTGATTTTTCCCCCATTTTTACGAAATTTTCAGCACTAAAATATTTTATAATTTGAAAAATTCATTAAAATAGGTGTTTTTTTCAACTCCTTCTCTTCCTTTTCCTGACCCTAACTCCAAAAAAAAATCAGAACGACGATACAAAAACTGAAAATTTGTTTCCATTAAATTGTCATTTACGTACGTAACAAATAGGTGAATATCCCAAAACATCGATGTACCCGAAAACAATTCGTTAATTGGCTCTAAAATTGCGTCTACGGAGACGAAATGTTGTCATGTGTAAAACAAATGTATTCGACCTCTGCTAGGCTCGGCCGATATTCCGTTTGGTAATCTGTGATGGCAGTTTGTATATTAATTAAGGTATCAATTAATCTATTAATCTTTTATGTAATCGGTTGCGCGGGTATGTTGGCGAACAAAGCGCTATTAGGAAATCGGCATCGGAATTCCTCTAGCTAGGATTATTTCAGTCGTCTGCGTCCCTCTCTGTGTTTCTCTCTCACTAGGTCTATCTCTCATTTACGTACATTTGCGAAAACAAGAACACCTTGAACAAACATTGAAATGTAATAAAATTACGGTTGCATTAGACAAAGCCACATTTTAGTATACCCTGATATTGTAAATCTGTCCTATTTGATGGATGAAAACATTGTTTAAAGATCCCTCCTCCCATTTGTGATGCATTGTAAATCATTGTAGTTAAATCAGGCATATTCGCGTATTTTCATTTTCATAATTACTGTCGCGTTTCCATTTTCGAAATGAAAACTCTCGCTCGAATAAAGATTTTCAGCAGCTTGAATTTATCAGACCGCGAGTCTAATCGAAATGAAAAATTGAAACAGTAGGCGAACCTTCATACAAATGTGCAAGGGATGATGATTTCTTCTCGGATGCCTCTCCGCAGCACCGTTTACATCGTTTCGAAAAAGTTTATCGCCCTGAACGAAGTATTTCCTATTAACGATCCGTGTATTTTTAGCGACTGATCCCAACAATTAGATATCTTATACTTTATTTATGTAGCCGAGTTCAATGAAAAGAAATGAGCATCAAGGTCGATGCTAGAATTCGCGATGTAATATATCGCGAGCAAAACAACCGCCAACAACGAAACAATGTTGATAAGGAATGAAATATTTTATTTTTCCATATAAAATATTCTTTACAGTCAGCATCTATGCTTTTTTCTATCCCTGTCAAATATAAAAACGGAAAAACGCAATTACTCGTCTTTTTTGCGTGAAAGGAAGAACTTTTGATATGTTTACAAGTTCTCAAACGTATTTGGATGTATCGATTTTTTTTTCCGTTTTTCGTTCTTTTTTTTTCAAGTTTATTTCATAAACGCCTACGAATAATATTTCCTAGAAAGGGTGCGTGATTTATTTATTTGGAAATTTAGTTAGATACGAGTAATTTTATCGATATTGAAGTTTATAAATATTTTATGACATTAAATATGAAAATTGTGGAGCCATTGAATTGGTTAACTGTCCAAATGACCAATCATCCAAATGTCCTACTGTCTACCGTTTTGGTACACACGGTTGTCCAAAATGACCAATCTTTGTAGTTTCCAATCACCAAAGTATCTTTTGGTCCAAGTCTTGATCGATTCACCTTCTGAAACGTGTGTCTATCGAAATGGTAAAACTTGATAATTGAATTAAAGTTTTGGCTAAAATCCCATTTTTAGGATTTTTGTAGAAAAAAAAGAAACCATGCTCTGCTACCATGTAACGAAAAATATTGCCACGTTCTCGAGTTTTCTGTTCAGTGTTTCATTTAATTCGATATAATCTTTGGAACCACTGAATTGTGAAGGAAGCATGCTAGTTTTATAATCTGAAGGTTTTGGAATCATAACCATTCTCTGCTACCATTTCACAGAATTAAAAAAATGTATTTCATGTGAAATGACGCCAATTATGGAACAAGAATTAGAATTTGGAACCATTGAATTAGGTTCATAAACCATACATCTGCAGATGGTAACCATGCTCTGCTACCATATCAAGAAAAATAATTGCCATATTCTCTCGTATTTTTTTCAGCGTTTCATTTAATTCAATATAATCTTTGGAACCATTGAATAGTGAAGGAAGCATGCTAATTTTATAATCTGAAGATTTTGGAATCATAACCATTCTCTGCTACCATGTAACAGAATTTAAAAAATATATTTCTTGTGAAGTGACGCAAATTATGGAACAAGAATTAGAATTTGGAACCATTGAATTAGGTTCATAAATCATACATCTGCAGATGATAACCATGCTCTGCTACCATTTAACAAAAAATATTACCATATTCTCGCGTATTCTTTTTATTGTTTCATTTAATTCAATATAATCTTTGGAACCATTGAATTGCGAAGGAAGCATGGAAATGTTATAACCTAAAGATTTTGGAATCATAACCATTCTCTGCTACCATTTAACAGAATACCATTTTTTTGAACATTTCATTCAAAATGATGCAAATTCTGGGGCAGAAATTAGAATCTGGAATCATTGAATTAGGTTTGTAAACCATATATCTGCTGATGATAATCATGCTCTGCTACCATGTCTTGAAATGAGATAGATAATTGCAATATTTCTAAGTTTTCGAAATATTGCACGTTGAATTATTTCAACAGTAGATTCTCTAAATTGAGTTGAAACCTTGCCAAGTTTACCACCAAAAAACCCATGAATTGAAACCATGCTCTGCTACCATGTGACAAAATTCCGCCATCATCAGTTCCTAAACTAAACAATAAGTCCATATTATTTCAGATTGAATAATTCGCCTTCAACTGAAATTGTTTCTGAACAATTTCATAAAAAAATTTTGACAATGGGTAAAAAATTTTCAATTTTGAAAATTTATATATTTCGAAAACAAAGGCTAATTTTACCTATTTGAAAAAAGTGTTTTTTATTGTTTTATTCTCGGTAAAGTAATTTATACCGCATTCTTCCTGCGATTTAAATAAAAACTATATAAGCTCATTTCCCTGCGCCGTATATATGTTTTTTCCAAGTTTATTATACGATAAGTTTCATTTTTATTTTCGCTTACGCGATCTACGCACTGACCTTTTCCGGTACTTTTTATTCGTAGATATTTACATAACGTAGGTCATTTGGAAAATTTCATCTGTATACGGTTTTATGTGGTTGAAAAATTCACTGACGTATCGATACGATTCTATCTTTTCATCACGAGTAAGTTCCTATTGTGCTTTCTTGCTTACATATAATTACAAAAGGTTTCGTCGAATAAAAGTGGCAATTTTGAGGGCGGCGATGGGTTCGACGTATATAAAAAAGGATGTAAGCGACGTTTCGAATCTTTTTTTATATGTCATTTATCCACGTTGATGTAATGGTAAGTAACAAAGTGATATTCGCGTTAAGAGGACATGCAAGTGACGTCGATATACGTAGAATATAAGGTAGCCTGAGGTACCCCTGCCTATACACGTTTATTCTCAAAGAAAATATTTCAAAGATTTATAAGACTTGGGGAATAGAGCTTTGAGAAAATGCATTTCGTTACATGCATATGATTAGTTATCAAGAATCTCGTACATAGCAGAATAAAATTTTATCAATTTTTCTGCCACGCGATATTTTCATAGCTTAATCACTCGCTGCAGTATACGCGAGTATATAAAACTTGGATAGAAATTACGTCTCGGATTTTATACGTATTAAAAACATGCTCGAGTATTGCGAGATTGTTTACAATAGAGTCAATTTTTCGTATCTTATGGTGAAAAGCCCCTGAAGTATCGAAAATGAAAAATCCTTCATAGCGATGCGAATAAAGAAATAATTTGAAGAAGCGAAAGAATATTCGACTGGAGACACGTTGGTGTCTCGCGAGATTCAAACGTCTCTCGGAATAAAATCGTTGCATATTTCGCTTTTCAACATGATGCGAATTTTAATTTTCGACCGATGTCGTATTTTATTTTACATTATTTAGATTGTTTTCATGTAGCGTCCTATTTACGTAGTAATGTGATTCAAATTCACAGCTACATATTAGCGTGGTATAATTTTTCGTCTGATGGATATGCTGGCTGGGAATTTGGATATTCGCATAAATTATAAGCGTATTTTCTCGCAGGATAATGGTATTAAGAAAAATGTCCATTTTGAGGGTAGTTTTTTTTCGTGTTGTGGTTAGATACGTAGGTATAGAGTTGTGCCCATATTTTGTCTTTTTTTTTTGTACCGTTATGGAAATTGGTCGAGGTTGACGAATTTATAAATTTTTAAGAGGTGTGCTTTTTTATCGGGCTTGAATAACCTTTATGTAGTTTGGGTTGAAATTTTCGTCAAGGTGAAGCATTTACTCGTAGATACCATTACTTTAGTTGGAAATGAATTTTGGTTCGGTTATTTGCCTATATTAACTTTTGTATGGTGCTAGAAAAAGAGAAATGGAATTTAAAAATTTAAATCGATTTCAGTTTTGGTTTTCTTGGTACATAATGGACAATTTTGGAAGATTGTTAATCCCTGAACTGGGTAATCATACCATTATTGATTGACTTCATGCTGTTTAGAAAAATCCAGATTTTTTGAAGTGTTCAATATGAATGTTTTTACACATTAGGAGTTGAAATTTCTTTACCTGTTGCTGGCGCAATAAAACCATTACATTGAAAAGCATCATTTTCAAATGGAGACAGGAACTTCTAAATGTAATCCAAGTGATGACGTTGAAAAACTCGAAATTGGAAAAATATATTCGGAAGATTCAACTATGCTACTCAAAAAACAGGATTTTTTACAATTTGACGATGCTTATTTACTTACACTGATTGGAAGCAGGCTTGAGTGATGAGACTTTATTACAAATGGAATAGTTTATATTAATAGTTTGAAAGGAAAATTCGAAAATTTTGCATATGGTAGCAGAGCATGGTTATGAGCAAAAAAGTAGAATTTGGCACTTGGTAATGGTAGAAGAGCTTGGTTTTAACCAAAAAAAAGGGAAATTCTAGACATAGTAGCAGAGCATGGTTTCGACCAAAAAAATCGAATTCTGTATGTGGTAGCAGAGCATGGTTTCAATACAAAAAAAATAAAATTTGGCATCTAGTAGTTGGTAGAAAAGTATGGTTTCAGCGAAAAAATGCAAAATGTTTCGACCAGGGCTGCTGAACCGAGACAAATTGGTTTCGGTTTCGATTTTCATTTCGGTTTATATGTTTTGGCTTCAGTTTCGGTTTTCAAATCGTTGCGAACCTATGAATCCTCAGTTCGCCACTCATTTCAAATTTTCAAAGTTCAAAATTGCAACTTTTAACCACTTTTCACAGTTTATATTTTAGGCAACCGTCATCTTTTTATCACTTTTCACAAATGTCAAAACCGAAATGTAGAAACCAAAACCGATTTGAAATCTGGTTTCGATTTCCTTTAGTTTTTATGATGATGACTGTTGCATAAAATATATCATAAAAACTAAAGGAAACTGAAACCGAAACCAGAATTTGAATCGGTTTCTGTTTTGATTTTGGTTTCAATTTTTAATCGGTTTTTAATCGTTAATGGTTTACAGTTCGGTTTTGATTCAGCAGTGCTGGTTTCGACTAGAAAAGTAAAATGTTCAAATTTTGCACATAGTAGCAGAGCATGGTTTCAATACAAGAAAGTAAAATTTTGCACGAAATATAGTTGAACGAGTAGGTAGGAGAGCTTGATTTCAACCAAAAAAATTAGGTATCTGCAAATGGTAGCAGAGCATGGTTTCAATACAATAAAGTGAAGTTTAGTGCATGGTAGCAGAACATGGTTTTGACCAGAAAAACCGAATTTTGCCCATGTTAATGGTAGCAGAGCATGGTTTCATCTAAAAATATAGAATTTTGCACATGGTAGCAGAGCGTGGTTTCAATATAAAATTTTTTTGCCCAAGCTGATGCCGATACTGAAATAATTCCTGTTCTCCAGTCCTAGTGACGAGTCTGTTTTCTGTTTCTCATCTCTATTTCCAAAACATTTCTTCGAAAGTTATATTTTGTGATGTGACCCTTTTATTTTTATTGTTGTCGCCATTACATTTTGTTCGCGAAAACCGATAAAACTGTGAAAAAAGACGAACGAAACGCTCACCTTATGGTTTTATCAATTACATAGGTGCCTTTATATCCTTCGCACCTCGTATGTTTTTTCGAATAATTTTTTTGCCAAAAAATTATTTTTGAAAAAATTGAAAAAGTAGATTAGAAAAATCTCATCTACCTGCGTCTAAGTTGAAAAACACATAAAAAGTGTAAAGTAAACAACTACATAATATATTTTTATATTAAAAAATAAATTTTTCGAAAACACGTGCGGTGGCGAACCTATGTACATAGAAAATCAATAGTACGTTACACTTTGGGCGAAAATTGTCCGCGTGTAAAATATTTTTATCGATAATTCGTAAAGACTTCCTTTTTTTCTCATTTGAACTGGAAAAAGTTTATTGAATTTCGTCGAACGAAAAAAATATTAGTATTCGAAAACCTCTCATTCTTGAGAAAAAAACACCCGACGAGTGTTGAAAAAAATGTATGGAACATTATACATGTAAAAAAAAAATCAGAAATGCGTTAAAATTGAAAAAGGCGCCCGTATAGTACGTACAATTGCCGCCTACGAATACAAAACCGACTGTGGGTTTTTTCCACATATTTATTTTACACGAAAAATAAATTTTATAGATAAGTTTTCCTCTGCGGATAGTGATACTGTAGTTTAATTGCCGGAGCGATTGTTTTTTGCGATTTTTATTCAAATTTTTGTTACTGCTTTTGGCATTTTGCGAAACTTTTTGATAGCAGAAATTTCGTTTTACGAATATCGATACTATGGAGGTGGTTTTTTCTATTAATGTTCTCTTGATGCGTAACAACAATTTATTCGAGGCGAGCGGAATAGAAATGGTATCAGCGAGATGATTTATAGGTGATTGAAATTTCGTGCATGGAACAAACTTAGCTTACCAAACCTTTTTAATATTTTATCACGTAATTCGAAATAAAAGTTTAAGAGTACGTATGCGAATTTCGCCACAGATCAAGGCACCTACTACCTACTAAAAAATTACTATTCGAAGAAATAGGCCAAAGCAGATTTTATTTTCAGAGATCATGTGTGCTGCTTTGTTCAAAACTTGCAAAATTTATGATTTAAGGAGAAAAATCCAGGAATTTCAATATTTCATTGTATACGAAATACTGTTTCCAACTGTGTATTAGAAAAGTTGCAGTTTTTCCAAAAAAATGTATTTATTTTTAATGAATTTGTGAAAATTTCCCGCAGAAATATTCTATGAAAACTCGTCTGTTTATAATTTTTTTCATGTAAAAAATGTCGGAAACAGAGATTTTAATTTATTTGTAAGTATATAAATGTAAGCTTGATAGATGGATGATATTTCGTTTTAAAAATATAATTTAAAAAAATGAAATTAAAGGAAAATTAGCCTCGTCAAATTATAAACCATTGTCGATTACAGATTTTCATGTTGGTTGCGACGTGATTCAGTAAATAAATCTAGATAATTAAAAAAGTTGGAATTTTCCAGAAAGACTTTCGTACTTATTTTGGTATTCTTTAGTTTCGCTTTTCTTCTTCGCTTCTCATTGAAAAGAAAGTAAATAGGACTTGTTTTAGAGAATTTTCCAGTAAGAAATTTTTTGAGGAATTATCAACAAAAGGGCAAATAGTTGTGAATTGAGGAAGCACTGGAGATTCAAATTTTTCATCTATCGAATGAAAATAGCTATTTCCCTTTTGAATTTCTCGTTATGATTTTTTTGAATATTACTTTCTGAGGTTTGAAAGGGGTTTCGATATGAATCACTTATATTAACGCGAGCAACAGTTTATAAGCGAGTAGTAAACTATACCTTTGTGAAATACTTAAATTATTTGTTTATACTTATTGAGTGATATTATTGACCAGAAATAATATTTTTTTAAAGTTGAAGTCCATGTTGCTATGAAAAACTATTCAAAAATAATCATGCATTTAGAGGAGTTTTTCGTTATTTTCGAGGCAAGAGGAAGGTCTACTGGTCATGAAAGTCATGAAAATATATTCCTGGGTAAGAATGGTGAAGTGCCCCTGGTCTTTAAATTTTCAAAATTTATGTGGAACATTGTTGGGCACCTCCAAACAGAATTTTAGGATCAAAAAATTTTTCCCCACTTGACCCTACTTCGCCAGAATTTCAAAAAAATACGTTTTTTTTTATCAGACAAATTAGAGGGAGTATGCGTTTACCAACATGATTTTTTTCATCCCTCCCCCTTCCATAGGAGAGGAGAAATTGACAAAAGAGAATTTCTAATCGTGAATCTTCCTTTCGGTCAGTCTTATATTTTTAGAAATTTTTTCGACAAGTGAGTCATCTTCGAGGCTCAAAAAAATGCTCAAAACGCATTTTATTCCGAAATACTCAATACAAAATCAGGCACATTATTACAAAACTGGGCACACAGGGGTAGGGAAGCCTTTTTTATATACTTGGTGAAAAAACATGGATATGTCTAATGGCTGGGGTCAATCCTAAAAAAGTGTCCATTTTTTTTG
>FIZU01005383.1:0-14904 GCA_900064475.1 Pseudococcus longispinus
GACTTTTTTGGACTTATAAAAAAACAAGACATATCCATGTACCAATATGTCCGCTCGAAGAGTGGATCTATCTTCTTTCTAAGGCTAAGTTCAAAAATTAGACCTGAGGTTTTCAATTTTTGTTAATGATTCGATTATGTTTTTTACCTTGTAATGACAATTTTGACAAAAAATAACATTTTGGATGAAAAAAATTGATGAAAAACGGAGATTTTGACCAAAAATGGCATTTTCTAACTTGAAATCACAATTTTGGCCAAAAAAATGATAATCTCGACATCGATTGACAATTTTGACAAAAAATGACATTTTTTAATCATAAAATTGGATTGTGGGCAATCTTTTTGGCAAAGGGCTCTTAGTAATTGCCAGGAACGAGACGAGGGAGGGGGAGGTTGAGGAGGGGGTTGGTTCGTGTAAGTTATGGTTATGTGGGAGGGGGGCTTAGGCCTCCTTTGACGATGATTGTTGTTGGCAAACCGCCAAATTTGTTCAAGTTCTCAGTAAATTTTTTCAACTTCTTCCATTGTCAAAGGAGACTCCAACCCCATCCTCCACCATCATCTCCCAAACGCATTAACTTCCTTCAGCTTCCACCCTGGTCTCATATCTGGCAAGTACTAAAAATACCTCGTAAGCTAAAAAAAAGTGAGAATAAATAAATTTAAATTTAAATACATTTTAAAGTTTCGTTTCACCCTTCAATTTCAAAGATAGGCAACCTACGGTAATAACAATTTTTAATCGTCCACTCGAACACTATCCGGCACGAGCATCGTTCGAATTAAAGTCATCTAAACTTTAGATGACTTTAGTTCGAATGATCCAAACATTTTTTAGTTATTCTCGAATATTTAAAATAATTTATTTACTTTCAAATTTTGAAAATTATTCGTAGCTCCTTCGATTTACGAGATAGGCAACCAATCGTGATAACGTTTTTCGTTTGTCAACTCCAGTTGCATCCGAGACAAGATTATCGCGGAGTTTTCATTTAACAACCTAACAGGGAAATTCGATGGAAACTAACCATTTCAATACGAATCACACCTGATTCAGTTTTTAAAACAAAAATCAATTTTTAATATCGAAATTAGGAGACAATTTAAAGGCGAGGAGAGGAGGTCAGCTCTCAGCCATGCTGATATGAATTAGAGAAAAATCCGTCGAGTATCCGCTTGCAGATGATACATACGTACTTGATAGGTTTTTTATGGTCATTAAATACGCTCGATGTAGCGATACGAATACGTAGAAGGATGACGAGCGAACAAATAAAAAGAAAAACGCATCCCCAATGAGGCGCGAAAAGAATAATAAAAATGATATTATAACCGTATTCGGTTGCCACATTGATAAGTAAATTTTTTTGTCGTCTCTGGAAGGCGGCAACCACCATATACTCGTACTCGTAGCTAGAGCTACATACAAATACATACGTAGAGTAGAAGAGAGCGGGGTGGCGCGGCGGCGCTAATACGCAATGACAACGGCAAAAGGCAAGAGAGGGTTATAATTCTGGAATATATGCGGCGAGAGAATACTTGCCATCAGCGTCGGGGAGTTTATTATAATAGTAATGGTAAAAGGGTTAGAAAGACGTAGGTAAAAGGGGCACGAGATTTCACGGCATAGAGTCCCCGAACTAAATCCCTTCATAGCTGGTTGGCGTTGGTACGCGGGTACAGCCGCACATAGCACACAGCATACAGCCTTGATGTCGCCGCCGCCGCCGCCGCCGCCACCGCACCAAGCCGCGGAAGGGTTGAGACATTACGAGGGATGTTGCTGCGAAATGATAATCAAGGTGATTCTTCCACCCTTTACGCCCTCTGTCAACCACTTCTAAAACTAGCTCCTCCACTTATTCGCTCTCTAACTTTAACTCTCTGCCCATGATAATGGCCCTGTAAATATTTAAACAAGCGTATACTAAGCCCTTACTGTTGATTATCATTAACATTATTCTATGCTATATAGCGCTTTTGCTTATATGAAACAAAGTCTAAGCTTACAAACTTTCTCTTCTCTTTTCCTTATATATTTTACACAATTGAAGAGAAAAAAGCAAAATTCGCGCTCCGGCATCTCTTCCTGTTTTTAGCGTGTTTCTCTCGCGCAGCGTTTTTTCACGCCGAGCCAAACGTACACGTAAAATTCTGACTTTACGTTATTACGAATTCAGAATAGATTAAAAGCGGAGAAATAATATTTCCTTCGAAGCGCCATGCGCCATATTCGATATTGCATACTGTTCAAGTTTCAAATACTCGTACGTAGACGAGTACTATTCTTTTCACTCGAGTATCTAGGTCTATAGATTCAAATAAATAAGTATAAACTCATCAAAACGCGTGTTTGCAAAAAATTTGTGGCATACGCTTTTTGCCTATTTTCACTTTTGAAGGGAATATATCGCCCCTTCAAACATGAGAATAGGCAAAACTTGCGTATCGCAAATTTTTTTCAAACATTTTTTCCTACCACCCTATGTACTTGGAATAATTTTGCAAATGTTTTAAAAACGCATTTTATACGTTGATGGTTGCCTACTCTTGATAAAAAATTTACCAAAATCATAACATCGAACATGTAGGGTGGTAGGAAAAAAATTTTGCAAAAAAATTTGTGATATACGCTGTTTGCCTATTCTCATTTTTGAAGGAGCTATATAATCAGGAATAGCAGTAGCCCCTTCAAAGATGAAAATAGGCAAAAAGTGCATACCACAAATATTTTGGCAACCATTTTTCCCTACCAACCTAGGTACTTGAAATAAAGATTCGGATAATTTTTTTGAAAAATACAACTCATTATACTTTCGTGTGTCGACGGTTGCCTACCATTAACATATACGGCGTGTGAGCCTGAGCCCAGGTATGGGTAACTTTCCGCCGGCTAAGCTGCACGTTGGTACCAAGTTACCGAACCAGGCACACTTAATAACTATAAAAGTGAGTACTCTGTACCCGTTTGCTAGTTACGATTTACGGAGTAAGATTTCAAAACTTGAATCACTGTTTTAAAAAACATACACGCCTCGACACCTCGTCAGATTTACTAAAGATGGAGATTTTTTACCTACATAATTCGAAAGTGCGTGATCGTTCGACAATAATAAATTGGAAAAAGTTAACAGGTGCCACAAACCGAATATATCAAAAAAAAAGTAGCAGTGGGGTGTAGTTTTTTTGCGGATTTACGAAAGGGTCGTGAAACCAAAATAAGGGTAAAATAAAAAGGAGGGTGATGAAGAATCGTATGTAGCGAGTTACAGGTGCCAGAAAGCCACCTGCTGGCTGCTATCCCTCTCTCGATACCTTGTCAGTCACGAGATACCGCAAACGATGCCTACCCTATTATCATGTTACACGGTAATATACAGGGTGGTCAATAATAATATATAACCCTAGCTTCTATTTTCTAGCAGTAATTAAAATACATCTAGACGACGGTAACCGCCAAGAGGTTCGATGAAAACGATACTAATATGATTCAAATTGCACGTATCGAGTACGTACCTTGGTAGATTCGGCCAAGTTTTCGAGTGATAGTTGCTCGTATACCTGATGGACGTTCCGTTTCATTTAGAATTCGACAACAGGTCCTATACATGCGTCTGTTTTCTTATCCTAGGAACATCGTGATGCGGAATTACGAATGCGTACGTATACGTACAGCTCACAAATCACAATCGCAACAATAATATAAAGCGAACAAACCATTTCCTTCGCGATCACTTCGCGATACGAAATCACCAATACGTACGTATAGCTCACAAATCACAATCACAATCACAACCACTGACACAACAAAAATATGCAGCGAACCAACGATTTCCTTCACGATGCGAAGTTACAAACACGACACACGAGGTAGTACTTATGTACCTATAGCTAACAAATCACAATCACAACACGAATATAAATCGAACCAACGGTTTTTTCACGATATGAAATTACCAATACGTATGTATTCACAAATCACAATCACATCACATCACATCACATCACCGCAAATACAAAAATATAAAGCGAACCAACGATTCTGCAGCCGCCATGTTGAATTTTAATTTTACACCACTCAAAAACAACCATAGGCCTTATAAGCCTAAACATGCGGAGATATCTGATGGATTACCACATAAATTAACTTCGTTTCGTAATAAATACTGCGAACTTATAATCGGCCACAACAATTACACTTGATTTCACTGGGAAATAAAATCGCCATTACAACGGCTTAAACACAAAACACTAGAACATCGAAAAGATGAATTCCACGAAAGAGAGAACATTACCCGAAATACTGGCATATTCCATCTTCGCCCGAATATAAACATTTCGATAACTTTACCAATTAATTACTCGATGGAGAAAAGAACCGCATAAAATTAAATTATAATTAATAAACACCGCACCACGAGCAACGCGAGCACTTCACACGAACCAGTTACCGCACCCTGGTCACACGAGGAACTGAGATTTTCTAATTTTCAAACCAAAATGGAAATTGAAAAAAGTCAAGGTTCGAAAATTTTCTGACGAAACAGGTTTGAATTTTGATTTCTCTACTGCTCACGATCGCGATTCATAAATCACGTTTTGCCAACACGTCACGATTCGCAACCCTAATTTTCCCAAAATTTTCCATTCCAATTCGATTTTTTTATCAGAAAAGGAAAGCTAGTCAAACTCGATACGTTTATTTTGTTTAATATTCGATAAACGATGAAATAATAACATATTTTATTTCACCAGTCTTCTTTTTCACATAAAAAAATGAAATAGGAAAACTTGGGAAAAACCCAGGTGGCCCCGACCCGGTGATGACGTGTTTGATTTGGTGTCACTCAATTTTTTTAAATAACAGAAACTAAAACGACGCGTTTACATCACTTAAAAAATGTTAGTATTCAAATTTCATTTTGCATTTTTAAAAATATTTTTAAATTAATTTAACCCTTTCGAAAATTAAATTCGAGTAGTAATTTTTTAATTCTGTTCGGAGTTCGCGGTATTTTAGCAACGTAAACGATGTAATTTAATGTTAAATTATTCGCTTATCTTTCAGAATATAAAAGTTTCGACTAATGCGATTGATTTATTCGTGATTTATTTTGATAAACAGTGCGAGTTAATTTGGTTTCGATAGAATCGGCGAAATGTACATCGTGCCAATCTTCAAACGAATTTCTCAAGTAAGCGTATGCATTTGCTGAAGTAAAGCTCTTTTATAGATGCCTTAGTCAAATTATTCGTCTAAATTCGATTATGATTTGATTTTCGATCGTAGTTATTCGAGTATTGATGATCTAATATCTCTGTAACTTGGCTCAGCAGGTAATTTCGAAGCGGATACAACATCTACACGAATTACCGTTTGCTGTATCGTTCATACCGGACCAGAGGACAAAGACCTAAGCTTCAGTGAGTAAACTATAAATCTTTATTGTTATTACAATTGATCGATCATATCGAGTTATTCGTTCTTATTGAGGTAAGATTTAAATTACACGTTTTTACGGTGTACATACATTTAGTTCACTGTGATTTCAATAAGATTTGAAACATGTACATAGATATATTTGGATGATGATCTGACGCTGTGGATGGCACGTTTGACGTTAGTAGAATGTTCGCCAATCCGTCACGGCGACGAATACAGAAACGTTTACGGTAAATCTTTCGAGTTTCAACTTGGTTCGTGTGACATGTATATACCAAACTTTACTTAGCGGTTGGATTTAAACGATACGTTAATGAAGAAAAATAGACGAATGAAACTACAATCGCAATCGGTATCAGTCGTAATGGTTGTTGGTTTATTGGGCAAAGTATGTGCTAAGGTACAAAATGAAATGCGATTGCAAACTCAAATCTGACACTGGTAGCTATGACTCGCCGCTCGGTGGTGATATTCGGCGCCTTTACGGACGTCACTCAAACGTCTCGAAGGTTGTTTTTCAAATGTAACGTCGTCGTAGCGTTGTTTTCGTTACAGATCGGAACCCTCTGAAAAATAAATTCGATTAGGGACCCGAGAAGGCAAAATTTAACGGGACGACGGCAATTCGAACTAACATTTTCATCGCTCTTATCTTACAAATGAATAAAAATAATCGTACCGTACCGTAAACCTATAGACCTTAGAGGACGAGGACGCGCGAAGAGACGATGGCCTCGAGTTTTTCTCCGACAATTATGACTCGAATACGGAGTGTAGAAAGTAGATGCGAGTACGAGTATGTACTATAAACGTTTATTACGTGTGCGTGCATTTTTGTAAACAAAAGAATTTTGTTAAATTTTTCATGACTTAGTCGAGAGAGAGATGCGAAACGAACACAATCTACGGTACGATGAAAAGGAAACTAATATGAAATGTTAGAGGACTAGTACACGTATATACTTAGTACGTATACCGTATATAGATAGACAAAGCGGCACCTATGTTTAAATTTCTCGAGTACTTGCTGCTTTTGAAAAGCAAAACATTTTGTGTAATCCTCGTATAATCCTATCATCAAAAGCCTGATAATAATAGCAGCTGCCTTATAACAAGTCAGTTAGGTTAAAGAGATGGCGAAAGAGCGAGAAAGCTCGAAAAACAAGAGGCAAAGAGGAATGCGCACGCGAGGGAGTGATAAAATGAGAGGAAGGTAAATTAGCTCCCAGGACATAGAAGTGAAATCCCGCGGGAGATTATCTCCATTATATAGAGCCAACAGTCTCGAGACGGGATAGGGCAGCCTATACAGAAAAGGAGTTACTATATAAGGGTATTAGAGCTCGTAAACACTAATGCAGATAAGCGAGGATTTCATTTAAACATGTTTGTTCATCTTTTCATGCTTGTACTTAGTACCGAAGCTTTTTAAGGGGGGAAGTTATTTTACGAAATGGGTATTTTAAAAGTTATGTAAATGCTACGCTAAATTAAGTTTTAACCGTTTAAAATTTTCTGCTGGTAAAATAACGCCAACAACTTTAAATGAACATGATTATAATCGACTCGCGGTGGAGAGCTATATTTCTCGTATATTCAATAAGCAGATTGCAAATTTTACCTGTCTGTATCAGTTACTTTGTCATTCTCTTATATTTTTCAGTTGAAATTTGATCGCATACAGAATTACATGTACGTGCAGTGACTTATTAATCGATCTCCTGCCTCAAATAGTTACTCGGGCATTCGCTTGTTTTCAAATTCCTGAAAGTTTTGGTTGGTAACACGCGTATCTATGCTGTATATATTACCTATATAAATAATTTCTCACAATCCCGCGATACGACTACATTAAAAAAAAAAAATTAAAGTTTTTGAAATATTTTTCAAACAATTTTTGTTACTTACGAATTTTTTTTAATGTCGCTAAATTTGAATTTGATACCTATACGTGATAATTCTTTTTTTTTTTTTTTTTAACGGCGTGTACTTACTGCAACAATGGCTGGTGGCTTACTTAATTACGGAGGAGGTATCGAACATCTTGAAAAGTTTTGACATAGAGGACTTTGATTGAAATTTTGTGATAAGTTACTTTTTCAATTTTGATCGGAGAATCGTATTATTTCTTCGCATTATTTTTCATCGCAATAATTATCTTATACTTGAAAAAATGAAGTAAGTAACTTGAAAAAAAAAATTATAAAATCGATGTATTCGATCGATATAGTTGCAAGAGGTACTCAGATATTACCTATAGACTTACCTAAATTTTTAATTTTTTTTTTCTTCGGTGCGCTGCAATTTCATTCCGTACGTTGCGTAATAAGTACCTAGATATTTTGCGTCCAAAAATTGTACATTATTACCGCGTAGTTATTTCGAAAGATTTTTTAACCACATAGTCTGTCTATGTTTGCAGATAAATTTTTCTCGCCGAAAAATCCTCCTTCGTGACGTTTGAATTGTTATTTACCTATACTGCACGTAAAATAAACCAAAAACGCATATTTACCGAGGACGGCTGAAAAACAATAGGCCTACCACACCACATGTACATACAACCGCCACAACCGTTCCAAAAATTTATTAAGCCGATTATTTGAAAAAAAAAAACGAGGGAGAAACGGCACGGAAAGAAAGTAAATTAATAAAGAAATTCGGTTATTCTTGGGAAAAATTGTGCGTGCGTAGCTCAAATTCTAATTAACGTAGAAAAGAACTTTTGAATTGGGAGCTTTGTTTACTCAAATAATAAGCTGCGACTGTTTCAGCGACGGGATAACTTTCAGTTAGTAAATATGCGGCAATTGTAATCGATTTTTTTCAGTTTTTTTTTTACTCAAATTGAGAATGTATAATTACTGTTGTCTTTGAAAAAGAAAAGCAAATAGCTAAGTTCATTTTACTGGTTCTTCATTATGAGATTGAATTCCCCCGGCTTGTCAATATTTATTTCATTAAACTACGTATTATTTTTAATTTATGCATATGAGTTTTGTTTTTTTTTCTTTTCTTTTTTTTTCAAAATTTATTTCTTTCGGTCTCGTAAATGGGGAACTAATTTTCTACGTGCTTAAGCAAAATATTCGTCCGCACTTATTTGGAATTTGTTTTTCGTTTGAAAATTTCATTACGTCAAATATTTTTTTTTTCACGGGCCACTAATTATTAATTTTTTATCGCCTAATCAAATATTAGCCCCAAAGTTATAAATCATCGTTGGCACGTGGAAAGTAATTCATCAACTTGGTAAATTAATTCGAATGAATACGCACAGTTCAACGGTTTAAACGGAAAATTTCTTTTTAATTAATTAACGTTCAACGTAAAGTTCTTTGATTTAATTATTTCCAAGTAAAATTTCAGTTTTGCTCGAACAATCTGAAAATATGCCACGTTGACCAGATTTTAATTTAATGAAAATTTTTAACGAGATATTAAAGCTACCGTGGCGGTGGATGTATACTTTTGGTTTTGGTATAGGTATACCGTCTACCTATTGATTTTTACAGCTTTTTATGCGCTGCATATTGGTAACTACTCGACGGATAACCGAAGGTCGTGATGCGATGTTTGCTATTGATAGAATTTTATATAATTATCAATGGCGTGGTGCAGTATCGACGTTTTTCTTTTCACGATTTGTAGTCTATAATTGAACGAGAAATGAGATTAAAATCAAAATTTTATTAAAGATATGTAAATTTTTCGAAACGAATTGATTAAAAGATCGTATAGGTATCAATTTTTTTCACTCGAATTAATTATTAATGAAGTCGACTTGCGTAGGTACTAGTTAGCCGGTACCTTATCTACTCGAGTAATAGTTCGTACTTACCGAACGTTTTAAATATATTTCCACGTATTCTTACTTTCTTCTATGGAGATTTGTGAGATGAAATGATGACTTCGATTAGCTACGAGTATAATAATTACGAATGTACCGACGTGTAAGTATTTAAATCTGTGTAGAATGAAAAATAGTTGAGCTCGTCGATTCCATTCCACCAAGATACTATACCTACCTACTTACTTATTGGAAAATGCATACGGTGTTGATTAGTTGGCCTCGGGATGGATGAAATACGTGTGAAAGAATGGGTATACCTAAGAAGTGGAAGATGAAAGCTGAATGGAAATTGATTAAAAGATGAGAACATCGAGAACGGTGAATTTTCAAAGGAATAAATATCAAAGCAAAAAGTGAGAGAACGTGATCGATTATGAAATTCCATATGTTCGGGTTCTACGTTCTCGTAGATAGATATTAGGTAGCTGAACTACTGGCTCGACTCGTGAAAGACGGAGATTAAATAAACGAAAGGGAATTTTATAAACGAACGTTGAAATATTTATTTTTATTTTCAACAATTAGTTACGACATAAATGTTTTCCATTTTCAAACAAATCTATATAGAAATACAATATTTTAAAACAACGACATACGCGAAAGATTTACCCAAAATATCAACATCATCTAACAACGGATCAGTTTGAAAATTCGATGCTGGTAAAGTTGCAGTGTGAAATGGAGAAGTTGCCGACTAATACGGCGTCTCGCGACGAGGGTGTTGAAAATTACTGGAAGATTTTATTTCGTAAATTAACGCCGCTAGATTGAAAAATTATTTAATTTGATTTTTCATTCGTCTTTTTCCCCTTCGTATTCCTCTCCGCGAGTGCGAATGATTTTCTCAAAGATGATTAATTTAATGGTGGAAAATTTTACGAAAATGTTAACGTCTGTCTGTTAATTCGTTTCATCTTTGTCGGATACAATTTGTACGAACGAAAAATTTCCAAATCGAACAGTAAGCTTTTTCTAAATTTTCCAACCCCCCTCCTCGGTTATTATCTCAATTTACATTGCAACTTCCAAGGTTGAATATTTAAGTCTACAGTACACGATCTTAAATGCTAATAAAATTTTCCAATAAAATAAAATTTGTTAACTAAAACAGGAAAAAAGGGGAATAAAATTAATAAACAACGCTAAAAAGTGCATTCGCAATTTTTAATTCGTAAAAATACGTAAAAAATAAAGAGAAAAAACGTACTTACGCTAAACGTAAAATATTATTTATAAATGGTATAATACTGATAGTATTTATAAAATAAACTGTACAATATTAACAAGGTCTCTGTACATTGTAAAATAGGTTATTGCACGAATACATTTTTTTTAGGTAGGTACTGTACACATCACAGTATTTGAGATCACTTCTCAGCATATACACGATTTTGTACAAAATATAGTCGCTTTTGAAAAAACTTTCAGTTTCACATCGTATGTCACGTACCTAAGTATTTAGGATTTTTGTGAAATTTTATTTTCCATTAGTATTCCAAAGCTCCATTGGCGATATGACGAACGTTTCGGGAGAAAAATGAATTTATCTACGCAGCGTGTCTCGAAAGTCCTTCTCGATAATGCGTCCATATTACGCGACATCTTGCGACGTACCGACCGGATAAGAATAGTCAAATAATTTCAATTTTTAACCACGCATTGTCACATTCTTCGTAATCGGCTCTTTCGAAATCTACTTTTAAATTTTCAAAATTTTGAAGTAAACCCCGAAATAGAAACCAGCGAGACGTTTCAAAATTTAGAACTCGGCTTTTGTAGCGCAACTCTAAAAAGTTATTAGACGGCGTTACAACAACAATTATTTCAATTTTTAACGTTTTCCTCTTATTTTAAAGGATTTTTACCAACGTATTGCGGTCATCCGCTGTGTGCGAAGGTATTGAAAAATCACGAAGAAGAGTTCAAGTCTTTCACTCATCCTAATTCACTCGTTAAGAAAACAACGTTTTTAGCTACTTCAAACGCAGCTACCTCATTATTTCAAATATCGAGCCCACGGGGTTGGCGTTTTTTCTCCAATTTCAAATGCAGTTTGCATCGAAAAAATTATTTTATTTGTGTAAAATTTCAAAAAAATATAAAAACGTGAAAGATGCGCAATTTTTTGTTTTCTGTTGAAAATGACCAACTCAAATTTTATTCCTTTGAACTAAAAATTTCTTCAAGTTTGAAAAAAAAAAATTGAAACCGAAACAAATTGAAAAAAAGGGCTGCGAAATGAAGTAGGTTCGATTTTTTCGCGAATTTATGGCCATTATAGAAAGGACTCTAAAGACACGCTGTGGTTGGATACCTACTTATATCTATTATAGATATGGCTTATAAAGGTAGAAAAAAGTATCAACAACAATTGCCGAGTAAATACATTGTTTAAACGTTATTCAATTTTATAGCTTCTAATAAAATTTTTACGTTTTTTTGATGAGCAAATGGGTATTTGGAGGTAGAAGACGCGATAAAAACGAGCTTTTATTCTCATCGTTTAGCGGATATTTTTAAAAATACGGTTGGCGGGAGGGGTGTATCGTAATTTTCGAGACATGGATATTAAAGCGACTATCGATGCTTCCCTCGTAACAAACATTGGAACAAAAAAGCCAAACAAAAAGAAACTCGTAGATACACAATTGAGTAGGTAGGTAGGTAGGTAGGTGAAAAAAATGAAACATCGTCAATGCTGAGCGGCGAATTTCATTCTTTTCTGTTTCTGCCTTTGATTGCAAAACCAAACCCTAACGACGTTCTTTTTTAAATCTAATTTTTCGGCAATCGCCGCTATTTTCTCTCCGGATGGTCTGGGCTGTACGGCGAAGTACGCTTCCAGCGATCTTTTCTCCGGCGCCGCGATGGAAGTTCTTTTTCGTTTCTTTTCGCCGGCTGGAAGTACACTGGGCGCGTCCGGGTCTCTTCGTTTATTCTTGGCTTGAGCCTCAGCTTCTTCTAGCCACGCTTGTAGAATAGGTTTCAGAGCGATCATATTATTATGCGATAACGTTAACGATTCGAAACGACAAATAGTCGATTGCGATAAGGCTCCGACGCCTGGAAGTTTGAGATTTGCTAAAGCTTTGCCGACGTCCGCCTGCGTGACGCCCAGTTTGATCCTTCGCTGCTTGAAACGTTCGGCGAACGCCTCCAACTCTCTGGGATCGGTATCGGAATCCGGATGCTGTAGGCCGACCGCCATTCCGGGATGGTGGCCGCCGGGATGGTGATGAGTGGGTGGCACGTGACTAGATAGAGGACCTCCGTGGTGATGGTGGTGGTGGTGGTGACCGGACATCATGCCGTTCATCGAAGGCCCGTACATCGAAGCTCCCTGAAGGTGGCTGTGAGCGCTGCTGTCCGATAAAGGCGTCAGCGTCGTCATTCCGGAAGATGTTAAAGGCTCCAGCATATCTAGGCCGTCCATGCCGTGGTGGTTCACCTGAAACATACGACCATCCTGCGTGATTATAGCCTTATTTGCTCGCTCGAGCCGCTCTTCTCGTTTAAGAAGAGCTTTTGTATTGCCTCGCCCCGTCCATCGCCCGTGCAATATGCATCTCAAATCGAGCAGAAAAATTAAAACGAGCGTGGCTAGTAGAAAATTTCACACCATTGTTAACAACAATAAGAAGTAACATGTTTTGATACTTAACATAAAAGCACTTTAAACGCGATGAAAAAAAAAAATAAAGAAAAAAAGAAAAGGGGTGACACCGAAGGGATAGATCGGTTTAACAAATTTGAAGTATATTATACACGTAACAAGAAGGCGGGCGGATCGCGAAGAGGATTAGAGATGATAAAACACGAAGTGTACAAACATGTAATCGAATGAATAATTGATTCGAATTGTTATTATATAACGGTGTATTACCCTTTCTGTGGCGGTCCCACGGGGTGGTCACACGGCCCTGTTCCAATTGTCGGACGGGGTAGTTTGCCCCTTTCCAATCGACAAGGGTAGTAACAGAGACAGGACAATGATTCACTGTTACTTCCTCACCACTTGTACTCCCAGGCGACGAATATTTCATCATTACGCCTTCTGTAGCTTCTCTCTGTCTCACTCATTGACATATGAACTGTATCCAAAAGTCAACTTTCGTTCCGTACGAATCGCGCCCTCGTCGCAGGCCGCCCGCCCCTAGGTAAATATGTGCGTGTGGAAAAGAAAAATATTTCGCCTTTTAACCGACCGTACCTATCGTCATTTTTTCAAATTCACATCGCGTCTGCATCGCGTTACTAGAGATTTTGCACGACAAATAGCGTTACCCTTACGGTTAGATGATCTTTTTTTTAACCCGACACGAAATGCCGAGCGTGAAGATTTTTTTTACAACGAACCTATGCGAGTGAATTTTTACCATTAGCTTTTTGTTTACCATCGAACTTTTCGAAACTGATTTCGTTTTGTTTTTCATATAGAACCGATAGCCTTCTTATTCTCGAATCGTGCCTGCATCTCAATTTTTAAAACTTGAAACCATTTTCCGAATATCAGTGGACGATGTTCAACATTCATCCCTCTTAATGGCCTCGCGAACTCGATTTCACTGGGATCGAGAGCTATGATTTTGCGGAATGAATTTATGACTTCCGGATAGAAAACCATAAGATTGAATCGAAGTAAGAAGGATGAAAAGGGGGGTGTTGAAATATACTTTTCTAGGCCGAAAAAGACAAACGGAATGAATTTTTAAAATAAATTTAACCGATCTACTCTTACAAAAAATATCGTAATCCGAGTCGTCGAGTAAATAAAATTATGTTCCCCGTTTAAAATATTTGGTAGTCAGCGAAAGTATTACATTTATCGAGCACGAGTGAGAAAAGAAGCCGGGACAACATTTTTTGCAAAAAGGCATTCAAACGCTGAAATTTTATAATTTTTCCAACATTTCAATCGTCGAGGGAGTCCAGAGGCAGTAATATCTGAATTTTGAGTAGTGACTAAAACTGTGAAATTTTTTATGAAAATGGCCCACTTTGACACCCAAGTAGACTACGAGTCAAAGTCATTCCCTTATTAACGGCGTTATAAAAATTTTGGGTGAATGTTCAAAAACCCAAGTTTTGAAAAAATACGTTCGAAGTTTTGCAAAAAAAAAAAAACGGAACAAAAAAAACTTTGGCAGCAAAAATCTTGGAAATTAAGCCCCGTAGAAAAAAACTAATCTCTTACTGCTGAAAGCGAATTTTAAGCCCTAGATATTTTGATTCTTAGCATTGGCCAGAAAAGGGTTACCCATTAATAAAGTGGATGGTTTTGAAAATGAAAAAAAAACACTTGGACTGCAAAAATCTCAAAAACTGAGCCTCCTAGAAAAAAACTAACAGCTCTTAGCAGAAAGAGAATTTCAAGCTCTACAATTCTCATCCCTCGAACTTTTTTCGTATCACCCTTAGTTTGGTCAGAAAATCCTCGTTTATGAAAAATTTACAGTGTTGGAAAAACCGAAACTCAAACTGAAACTGAAACCGAAAAAAACCGAAAAAAACTGAAACTGAAATGTGAAAACCGAAAACTGATAACTGAAGTTTCAGTTTTTAATGTTTTTACCCCTTTTTTTAACGTGATAAACAGTCTAAAA
>FIZU01005400.1:0-16384 GCA_900064475.1 Pseudococcus longispinus
TAAATTGTTTTTTTCAAATTGCTGTTATTTTTCGGGTTATTTGATGAAAACTGACGGAATTCACAACAAACTCAAAAATTTTTGAGTTTTGGCAATAAGTACCTACTGCAACTTTTGGTGATGTTTTCTAAGAAAATAATGGTTATAGTGAAAAAATCGTAGGAACTTTTGTTGTCTAGAATCGAAAAATGAACAACTTTTGTTCAGAATTTTTCTCTGTATCATTCAAGTTTTAGGGAGGTGGGAGGAGGAGGGGGGAGGTGCTGAAATAAAGTTACATTATTTTATGGAAAATTTTACGTGGAATATTTTTTGTTCTATACTAATTTTACCTGTTCGTGAAACTTTTCGAGTTATTTATGAAAAACGACTTTTTTAAAAACTTGTTCCATTACAGGCGCATAGGTTACAATTTAACGCTTGAAAGTGTGATTATCTAAGTAGGTATGTAAATATTTAATGTACGTAATCTATCTTGCGTGAGTTACGCAGCTACCTATTGTTTCTAATGGTAGCTTATCATTTCAAATTAATGCATTTTTATCTTATCACCGTTAATTTCCATGCCAGAGAACTTACATTTCTAGTAGGTACCTTACCTACCTATTTATAATTTTAGAAATTTAAATTCAACGAAAATGAAAAGTTCGGAATGGTGTGCTCGTTTGCTCGAAAAAAATCTGAACGGTGAATTCGGAGTTGTACCTGACCACGATGAAATACAAAACGTGGAAATCAAATTGGAAAACATGGCATTTTCCGAAGGATACCAATCAGACATAATGGTCGGTCGTCACGTGTATAAAGATAAGCAAGGAAATGAAACCCAATCGACATCATTCGTGGTGAAAATTTTCCCAGTTTCATTCGC
Source organism: Pseudococcus longispinus (assembly GCA_900064475.1). Taxonomy (NCBI): domain Eukaryota; kingdom Metazoa; phylum Arthropoda; class Insecta; order Hemiptera; family Pseudococcidae; genus Pseudococcus; species Pseudococcus longispinus. The sequence goes on from FIZU01005400.1 coordinate 872, forward strand.
AAGATCTATTTTCACCGAGATGACATTTGCCAACGAGATTTTCGTGTTTAACACAGTGATCCCTTTTTTCAAAACGATAAATAATTCGATTACAAATCTATTTGCTGAATTCTACTACAGTCATTTGGACTTTACCGAGGAAGAAGAAGAAGGATTCATTGTGATGGAAAACTTACAAGAAACCGATTTTAGGTTAACCACATCCAAAGTATTTTTAGATATGGAACATTTGACTCTGGTGATGAAGAAATTGGGCGAATTTCACGCGTATTCTTATCAAGCCAAAAACCAAAACCCAAAAACGTTTTATTCGATTTTAAGTTGTCTGAGAAATACTCAGTACGCTGTGACCAGGGTTATTGAAGGATATACACCGCCAATGATCGAATACTTTTTCGATTTGCTATCCAGTGAATCGTCATATTATGAACAAAAAGTCCAAGAAATGCGCCAACTTGTTGGAAACGTTGAAGAGTTTATGGCCAAAATTTTTACTTCTAATAGAGAACCAGCATCTGTGCTATGCCATGGTGACTTTTTGCGAAATAATTTGATGTTCAAATACGACGAGAAAAATTTACCTACGGATGTTAAATTTATCGATGTGGGTAATATGGATTACCAGTCTCCGGTCGTAGATCTGGCTTTAATTTTGTACATGAATGTTGATCAAGAAACCAGGGAAGAGTATTGGGATACGTTGATCGATACGTATTACGATTCGTTGAAGAATACTTTCCCTGATAATGACTTGGTTCCTTCGAAAGATGAAATTTTATCGGAATTCAAGCATAATGTATTAGCACCGTGTTTCTTAGTTTGCTGGTTTTTACCTTGGATTATGGCTAATGAAGAGACTAATAATCCGCATTATGTTTTGGATTTGTTTTCACCGGAATATGAAGAATATAAAGGAATGCCTTTTGCTGATTTGCCAATGAACGTACATGTTGATGTCGTGAAGAAAACGTTCCAACCTCATAGAACGGAAAAGGTTTTAGAAATGTTTCGCGATGTTATAAATAGAGGTTTTGTTTATTAATTTTTTTTGAGGGTTTAATCCTTGTTTTTTTGAAATAGGTACTTACCTATCTACCAATAATGAAATTAACGAGATTCCATTCGGGATATGGGTATTTTTTGAATTTCTAGATTTAGAATAACGATTTTTTTTTCAAATACACTTGCATAAATACGTCTTTTCATCATAATTTATACACACGAAGTACCATTTGTTATCACTTCATTAGGATATTATCATATTTCTTTGAAAAAACCACTAAGTAAATGAAATGAAAAATTTTCTCAAAGAATACAACTTAATAGTCTAGTAAAACTGAGAAGAAAAACGGAATTTTTTAGAAAATGGTGAAAAAAATTTTACCATCCCAAAAAGAGGGGTTAAAAAAAGGGATGAACCATAAAAAATCATCGAAAAACCCAATTTTTCGTAAATAACTTGAAAAATGTTAGAAAAATGAAAAAATAGTACATGGTGTTCCAGTAGCAATGCACCGCCTTCAAACCAGAAATGCAACTACCCACACTACATAAGTGAAAGTGTGTTTGTCGACTCCAGTATTTGAAGGGGCAAAGTTATGAAAAAGTCCTGGTAGATGTTTCATAACGTCGTAACTTCGCTGATAATATAGATAGGCAAATTCTTTTCAAAAGTTTCTAGCAGAACTGTTCAAGCACTACAAAATGATTTATATTCATTTTTTGCTCAACTCTAAAATCGAAGGAGCAACTGTGATTTGAAAATTTGTAGGCTAAATTCCTTCAATTTCAAGATTATGCATAATTTTGTAAGTGATTTTTTATTGAGATTTTTGAGCTACATAAAATGAGCTGATAATGTTTTGCCCAACTCCAAAATTGAAAGCATGAGAGACCATTTTGAAAATTTTTTGAACAGAAAAAAATTGAATTTTGAGAAAATAATGTCCCTTTTCATCTTTTTAATGGTTGTAGCTCCTTAATATGTAAAGTTATGCTAAAAATTATTGATTTATTTTATAGAGCTGGAAAAGCTCAACAAAAAAGGACTCTTACAAAATTTTTCATAACTTGAAAATTGTAGGAATTATGAAGCCTACAAATTTTCAAATCATTATAGCTCCTTCAATTTTAGAATTAGGCAAAACATGAATATAACTCATTTTGTCGAGCTTGAAAAGTTCTATAAGAAAGTTTAAAAAAAAATTGAATATCTGTATTACCTGCGGAATTACAACGTTTTGAAATATCTACCAGGGCTATTGCATAACTTTGTCCCTTCAAATCCTAGGGTGGGCAAACATGCATACACTTATGTTGTTTGGGTGGCTGTATCTCTGGTTTGAAGGCGGTGCACTGCTACCGGAACACCTTGTATATATAACAAAATGTCCATCATAAAATTTCCTATAAAATATGATCTCATGCACTACCTATTTACACAAAAGAGTGGGGAGAGGCAACCAATAGGAGTATTCTTAGAATCACTTATCCAAAATATTTGAAATTCTTTATGAATTAGACAATTTTTTCAGATATTTTTCAACAATCAACTGCTCATAACTTTTGATTGGAATCAGATGGAAAGGCGGAGGTGGCGGCATTGTATGTTTTGGATTTTTTACATCTAGAAAAACTACTAATAACAGCTTGGACAGAAGAAAATTTTTTAAATTAGGTACCTATTAAGAAAAATGGAAAAATATTGCCTTTTTTACACGTTTTTTCAAAGATTTTGCTCGCTGCAGACTTCCTTGTCAAGTAGAAAAAATGAACTACCCTATCAACAAATTCTAAATGAAATTTGCTGTCGGGCTCACAGTGCAATTCTCTGCCAACGAGAAAGGAAATTTTGAAAATGCCGAGCTAGAATAAAAAAATCAAGTTTTTCATTAAGCAAAACTCAGCCCCTGCGGTCCGGAAATTAAGCTAACATTTATACATAGACGTGCTATCTGTTGCATTGTTACTGGTTTGAAGGCTTTATTCGAGTGCTGGTTCACCCTGTAATTGTATTTCTTCTCATTATAAGTTACAATGGCGAAGAATAAAAAAAGATAATAGATTTGAAATTATAATTTTTAATTACAGGCGAAAAAGATGAAAAAACAAGGCAAAAAAGAGAAAAAAAGAAGACACAAGGAAGATTCTGGTTTTCAGTTCGAGAAAGGAAATAGAAAATCGTATCATCCCAAGTCCAAATATGGAAAAAATCAGAAATCAAAATCGTCCCAGAAAAAGAAATTCAAGTAATGTGATTATTATTTATGCGTATGCTATTAATGTTGTTTTATGACTTTTTATAGGTCAAAAATGTGAAAGAAAATCAAAATATTATATTTTGACGATAGCATTACATAACAACGTTCACCTTTTTAGGCTATTTGGGGATGAAGTTATTCCAATAATCCAATTTTTCGTTGTCGAATGTAGCATGATTTCGATATAGAGATAGGCAACTTATTCAACGTGGACGTCAAACGTGATGCTTATATGTTGCAATTAACCGTTATCAGACATTTTGGTCTTGAAATACTCTATTACATGCCAGTTTCTTGTCAATTATGAAATTAAATATTCACTAAATTTTAATTTGAAAAGGAAGCGTAGCTCTAGGGACTTGGCAAAAATAATCGAAATATTTTTTAGTTTGAAATTTTGTTCTTGAGCAGTTTATACTTCAAAATGTCAGAAGGAAAAAGTTTATATAAAATTGGAATCGTTGATGTTGGTATTGGACTATTGTTAGAAAATTAAGTTTTATAAAAATTAATTATCACTTGTTTGCAGCGATGTTAATTTTTTAGGAAGTGCCTTGGTCATACAAATCAAATGGAAAATGGAAAGGATTTTGCATTGATTTGATTCGAACTTTAGCCAAGAGGATGAACTTCGATTATCAACTGGTTTTGTCTAAAGATGCAGACACAATGGGATTGAAAACAATTAATGAAGGAATTCTTCAAGATATTTTTACTGAGGTATCTATTCGTAACTACCTACCATACCTGTGTAATAATAAGAAATACTTACGTCAAAATAAACAGAAAGCTAGGTATAAACATATTGCCTACTTTGAATTTGAGAAGGCAATGGTTTGAAATATTAAAATTTTTTTCAAGTTTTTTCTAAGCAGTGGGCATATTTGGAAGGGGGTGTCTAAAGGATCTGCACTCCCCTTGATATCTGATATTTTAAAAAAATCGATTATCAGAATTTTAATGCATTTTTTTTGCAAAAATTTGAAACCTTGCTTCGCTCGAGCTCAATGAATTTACTAATTAATTTGATATTTTTCAAAATTTACATAAAATAACTTTTTTCACCCCCTCCCCCCTTCCGGACTGACTGGTTAAGTCACTGTTTCTGATCATAGATTTTGATAGATACCCGAATTTTTTAAAATAAACAAAAAATTTCAATGATGCCTATAGTTATTACCCACCTACTTTTATTTTGATGCTTGAATCAATATTTTTTCAAACGAAAAATTATACAGAAAAATAAAGCATACAAATAAAAAATTAATTACTTTGTACCCGGCAGAGGAACATAGATTAAAATAACACTTGAAAGCATCATTATTCGTTATCTGAGTAGGTATGTACACGTAAATATTTGTAATTTATCTACTACCTATCTTCGTTCATTACCAAAAACGTATTGTTTATAATTTAGTTCATCACTTCCCATTACCTAATGCATTTTTATCTTATCACAATTACTTTCTATATTAGAGAAGTTACATCGCTACATATTCATTAATTTAGAAATTTAAAATCTAACGAAAATGAAAGGTTCGGAATGGTGCGTTCGTCTGCTCGAAAAACACTTGAACGGTGAATTCGGAGTTGTTCCTGCTCCCGATGAAATCCAAAACGTGGAAATTAAATTGGAAAATATGAAATTTTCCGAAGGATACCAATCAGACATAATGATCGGTCGTTCGGTGTATACAGATCAACAAGGAAATGAAATCCAATCGAGATCATTCGTCGTAAAAATCTTTCCAGCTTTATTCTCAAGATCTATTTTCACCGAGATGACATTTGCTAATGAGATTTTTGTGTTTAGTAAAGTGATCCCCTTTTTCAAAACGATGAACAATTCGATTGTAAATCTATTCGCCGAATTCTACTATGGTCATTTGGATTTCAACGAGGAAGAAGAAGAAGGATTCGTTGTAATGGAGAATTTACGAGAAACCAATTTCAGGTTAACTACATCCAAAGTATTTTTAGATATGGAACATTTGACGCTAGCGATGAAGAAATTGGGCGAATTTCACGCGTATTCTTATCAAGCTAAGAATCAAAATCCGAAATCGTTTTATTCGATTTTGAGCTGTTTGAGAAATAGTCATTACGTTGTGACGAGAATTCTAGAAGGATTTACACCACCACTGATCGAATACTTTTTCCATTTGCTATCCAGTGAATCGTCATATTACGAAAAAAAAGTCCAAGAAATGCGTAAACATGTGGGAGACGCCGAAGAATTTATCACCAAAGTTTTCACTTCTTATAAAGAACCGACTTCTGTACTATGTCATGGCGATTTTTTGCGAAATAATTTAATGTTCAAATACGACGAGGAAAATTCACCTGTGGAAGTGAAATTTATCGATTTGGGTAACATGGATTACTGCTCTCCGGTCGTAGATCTGGGTTTAATTTTGTACATGAATGTTGATCAAGATACCAGGGAAGAGTATTGGGATACGTTAATCGATACGTATTACGATTCATTGAAGAATACTTTCCCCGATAATGACTTGGTTCCTTCGAAAGATGAAATTTTATCGGAATTCAAGTTCAATGTATTAGCACCGTGTTTTTTAATTTCCTCGTTTCTGCCTTGGATGATGGCTAGTGAAGAAACTAATAATCCGCATTATGTGTTGGATTTATTTTCACCGGAATATGAAGAATTTAAAGAGACGCCTTTTCCTGCTTTGCCTATGGGTGTACATGTTGATATAGTGAAGAAAATGTTCAAACCTCATAGAACAGAAAAGGTTTTAGAAATGTTTCGAGATGTTATAAATAGAGGTTTTGTTTAGAATTAGTTTTATTCTGGTTTGATTGTTGTTTTTAAGAATAGAGAATCGATTTAATTGTTGAAATTTTAGTTAAATTCCTAGATTAATGAATGTTTTTAAAATACATTTTATATACTTACCTACTGCACTTGCATACGATTTCTTCGTTATGATTTATAATACATGCTAATTATCAGTTTATCAAATATCGCTTTTTATTTTAGAAATCGGTAGAAGCGCTGAATCAGACGAATTTTTTATTTTTCCAAAAAATACCACCACCTGTGAAAATTTATTTGTTTGAGAACGAACGAATTTGCTAAAAAAAATATTTAATTTTGAAAAATGATGTCTTGGAATTCTTGTATATTTTTCCCTTTATAATACTAAAAACTATTTAAATTTGAATACTCAGGTACGTGTTCAATTAAATTAATTGAAAATAATCATCTGCTACGAACACTGTTTCAGAAAATAGACATAGCTGTTGCACCTTTATCAATGACAGCAGCCAAAGCTGAATTCGTGGACTTCGTGACGCCTTATTTTGAAAATTCGGGATTATCAATTGGTAGGTACCTAGATCTACTTATTTGAAGAAATAATTTTTAAAATATTTACCTTTCCGAGTAATTATCTACCCTTTAACGATTTCAGTAATAAGAAGACCAGTTAGAAAATCATCGTTTTTCAAATTTATGACGGTTCTAAACATGGAAGTTTGGCTCAGTATCATAAATACAATATTTATAACAGCTTTGGTGATTTGGTTAATACAAAAATATTCGCCAACGTGCAAGAAACTGAGTTCGTATGAAGAAAATAGGAGGTACTTGAATTTATTGTTCATTTAATTACGTATTACGTCTTGTAGTAGGTACCTACCTACCTATTATATTATTTTTTTAATTGCATGATTATTGATGATTGCAACTTTATGGTACGTGTATTCGATTTTTAAGAGAATTCACTCTTCGAGAAAGTATTTGGTTTTCAATTACGACGTTCACCAATCAAGGTACGGGAGAGATGCCATTTTCACCACCTCATAAAGTTCTGATTGCAGCATATTGGATATTTGTTTTGGTAATGATGGCTACGTTTACAGCGAATTTGGCAGCTTTTCTGACCGTGGAACGTTTGCAGGTAATGTTCATTAAGAAATAATGAATTAATAAAAAATAAAATATTCAAATTAACCTTACCGATCTTGAATACGTTTATCTAATGAAATGTAGGTAGATGCATTATTTATAATTTTGGAAAAATTGCGAGTAAATTTACATATCTAGGCCATCTATTTAAATAATTTTTCATTTCAGGCTCCAATTAGTTCGTTTTGGGAACTCACTCACAACACAGGGATTAATTTCACTGTGGTAAAAAATTCTCACGCTCATTTATATTTCAAAAACATGAAAATCGCCGAAGAAATTTTGTTCAGGTAAATCAGTAAAGAATTTTTACCTGTATCTGTTTTATCCTTGTTCAACTCGTCATCTTACAGATAGCATGGAATTTTTAATCCAGGGTAGTAACAATAATCGACGTATACCCCATTTTTTTCTGCAAAAATTTTTCTTTACAAGGTTCACTACTCGGATTGCCCATCGAACTAATTTTTTTAAATCAGATTTTCAAAATTTCAAAATTGAAATTTTTCACTCCGAGTTATGGATTTTACGGGAAAAAAGTTTTACCCCAAAAAATGTGGTATTTACTGTTTGCCTGTTTTTATTTTTGAAAGAACTATGGTATTTTATAAAGATGAGCGAAACTTCAATTGTTATGGTTTTGATTTTTGAGTAAAAAAATTTGAGAGGTCTCAGACTAAATACTACACTCGTGTAAAAGTTCCATTCTACCTCTGACGAGTTAATGACTGAATATCTTGAATGATTAAATGAACACTGAATTGAAACTTAGCGTTTGGAAAGATTTGGCTTTGAAGCAAAGCAAAGAGAACGAAACGCAGTATCGTATATGGGATTATCCAATCAAAGAAGAGTACAGCCACGTACTGAGAGCGATCGAAATGCATAATCCAGTGCCAAATGCATCTTACGGATTTCAAAAGGTACGATAACGGTTATCAAAGCAAAGCTAGAATTGACATGAGGGAAATTACCTACTTAATAATCACAATATTGTACATATATTGTAATTATATTATACAAAATCACGAAAGAACCATCAATGAGCAATTCGGAAGGAGGGGAGGGGGGGGGGTCTGTTTTGCAGCAAAAATTCCATTTTTGAATTCGCTCTTGCATTATTCATCATAGAGGCTCAGAAGGTCGATGGTTCTGAAAAAGAAAAAAAAAAACATTCGATTGCAAAAATCTCGAAAACTAAGCCTTCTAGGGGGAAAAAACAATGTTTTGTAGTAGTAAGAGAATTTTAAGCTTTACAATTTTCATCCCTTGCATTTTTTTCGTAGCACCTTTAGTTTGGCCAAAAAATCTTAGTTTTCGAGATTTTTGCGGTCATCAGTCTAACGTTTTTTAAATTTTATTTTCAAAATCAGGGAAGGTACAGAGAATATTCTTATCAAGAATTTGCTGATTGAGCTCGAGCATTTTCGATAATATTCTTTATTTTTTTTTTCATGTGATGAATAACAGCTCTACATAGTTTCCTATATTTTCATGATTTTTTAAAATAATTTTTTCACGACATTACGTAATTTTTGACAGTTTTTATAATTTTGTGGCTATTTTCACAATATTTTCACGGAAATTTTCGACGATTGCAATGAATTTTGAACCGTTTTTGGAATATTTTTTGCTGATTTTTGTTGACATTTAGATAATTTTAGCAACTTTTATGCTTTTTTTGTCATTTTTATGTCTTTTGAATTATTTTTATGCGAATTTCCACAATTTTTACAACTTATGTTGTTAATAGGTGATTTTTTGACCAACTCCTGCGATATCTTCGCCAAATTTTAAGCAAAAAAAGAATGTGCTGAAATATTCAAGAATATTCTCGATACACAGGAATTTTCCATGAATATTCTCGTGGGAGAAAATGCTCGAGCATTTTTCAACCCTGTTCAAGACCAGCTAGGTACCTTCCGAACCAGCCTCTGTGCATTTTAGGCATATTCGAGGTTTCAAAAAATTTGCCTGATAATACGGCAACTTAAACTGAACTCATGTGTGAATGTTTGCCGACCCTCAGAATTGAAGGAATACATTCATGAACTAGAAATGATGAGTTTTCAACATTTTCAAGTTCGTTTTAATTCGCAAAATATAATGGATAGGTAAAATTCCTTCAATCTACTTTGTAGAAAAAAATATTTCCTACAAATTTTCTCTTGTGAGAATTTTGATCTTAGACAAATCATGCATATAACTTAATTTCTAGAATTTTTGATATTCTATCAAATAAGTTGTGTGCATAAGTTTCCTAAAATCAAAATTGAAAGCGCTGTAACACGTTGAAAACAGATACTTGCAATTTTCTAAATTTTCCCCTTTATTTTTAAGAGTTGGCAAACCTCATGATATCAGTTTGAATTGCTGCATTACCGATTGAATACCTACAAGTAAAAATATTCAGTACCTTGAATGGAACATCTAAATAGTAAAATAAAGTGCTGCCTTTCTGAATAGGGTTAATTTATTATTAGCTACTTTAACAAATTGACAACTTCTGCATCTTATTTCAGGTTCTCGATAGTGAAAAAGGTGAATTCGCATTGATACACGATGCATCTGAAATACGATATCACGTATACAGAGATTGCCGATTAATCGAAGTAGGTGACATATTCGGTGAAAGGCCATTCTCCATTGTCATCAAAAAAAAAAGTCAACTTAAGAACGAAATCAAAAATAGGTCTAAGTTAATTATTCACTTGCTTATTCCATCATCTCTAAATACGTATTCTAACAATATCATTTTTATCTCGATTTAGGATTTTAGATTTACACGAAGAAAGATATTTCGAATGGTTGAGTACTAAATATTGGAATACGTCTAAATTATCAGCCTGTTCGGTGAATGAAGGCGATACTGAAGCTGTCACATTAGATAGCTTAGGTTTGTTACTTTGTATCACTTCTTTAGTACATTGAATGAAGATTATATAATGTTATGTGCATTATGCAACTTAGTATTTTATTTTTATATGCATAATTCTTAATCAAACAGGTGGTGTTTTCGTTATCTTATTCAGTGGCATATTAATATCACTAATTACCTTCACCGTGGAAATCATACAGTTTAAACATGGCACCAAAAAAGATAAGCGAAAAGCGTCGAGGATTTTTTTCAGAAATCGTTCAAAGTAGATGCAGAAAGATAAATATGCCAATTAGATTGACATGATAGGTGCTAGGTACACTTGGCTTGTTGAAATATGAGAATGTGCTTGTCTGTCAAAAACTAATCAATGTTTGTTTTCCTCCAGGTGGATACGTCTACGTTTACATCTACATACGATACGTGTATGAATGGAAGTTTTGCACATTGTAAGCAATTCGCAGACATGATACGTAAGATATAAATGGATGTGCTTCCGTTGTAAGAAATATGAGTGTGGAGGGAGCAAGTATGTAGACGAAGTACATTCTGTCCTGCTGATAAGCGTTATCGTTTCGAAAATATTTCCTACGTTTTGCGAATTTGACAATTATTGAAACTACCAACTCAGTTTCCTACTTTCAAATGGTTTGTTATCAACGCGTAGATATGCACACTAATGAAACTAAGTACCATATTTATTCACTTTCATTCAACTGGCATGTTATCAACACGTATACGCAATGTGCTTCGATAGGTAAAATTAAAAGGTACCATACCTACGTCGATAAGATGAGAATTGAGGTTCAAAAGCTAAGCAATCATCAATCAAACCTGTACATACATAGATCTAAATAGGTTAAAAATTGAACTGAAAATTCGATAAAATAATTTCGAGTACCTATTAAATGAGGTATACGAGTTTAAGTACCTACTTAGCTACTTATTTATAGATAACGTTTTACTGAAACAATACTTCGCTACAGAAGTACAGAAGTAAATAAATGAAAGCTATTACATTTTAATTCATTCTATTTCTATCTGTTGTAGATTGGTGCTGTGCTTCTCGCGTATCGCAATTAATATTCTTATCGAAATGAAAAATTTTGAATGGTTCGTGAATTTCAATCTTCGGCGAAATTTTCACTTGCTGGAATTCGGACGAGATGGCAATACGTATGTATCTTTCGAACAAGAAACATTAACATCAAACGATGGTTTCCAATCAGCTGTATTCGTGGGACGAATAATATACAAAGATGTATCAGAAAACGTTCACAAATCACCTTCCATTGTGATAAAAATATTCCCAAGTAGTTTTCAAATAAATACTTACACCGAGATTACATTCGCGAACGAAATATTCGTGTATAATAAATTAATTCCATTTTTCGCTTCGTTGAAAAGCTCCGTTCGTGAGCTATTTCCAAAATTCTATTTCGGTAATTTAATCTTCAATCAAGACGATGAAGACGGTTGTGTAATGTTGGAAAATCTACAATCCAAAGGTTATCGTTCGCCCGAATCGACAATATTCTTGAATATTCAACATTTACGTCTGATGATGAAGAAATTGGGAGAATTTCACGCGTATTCCTACCTAGCAAAAGAAACCAAACCCGATGAATTTTTTTCGCTCCTAGATAATTTAGTGGAAACTAATTTCACCGCGATTAACATGTTACCAAATTTTCTGCAACAGTTGCACGAATTCTATTTGGGTTTTTTATCTCAAGACGAACGATATAAAGGGAAAGCTGACGAATTACGACGAATCATATCAAATGCTGACGAATTCGTTACCGATGTTTTCAGTACGAGGAATGAGCCGACGGCGGTGCTTTGTCATGGAGATTTCTTAAGGAATAATGTTTTATTCAAGTACGATTCGAATGATAATCCGATAGATATGAAGTTTATAGATGTAGCTAATATGAAATATTGTTCTCCGGCCGTTGATTTGGCCTCGGTGCTTTATATGAGTACTGATCAATTTACTAGAGATGAGTATTGGGATGAGTTAATAGATGTGTATTACGAATCGTTGAAAAATACGTTTCCACAATGTGTGGTTCCATCGAAACGTCAAATTGTATCGGAATTTAGACGTAATGCTTTGCAAGTTTACCTATTTGTGATGTATTTTTTGCCCGCCATGTTGGAAAGAGAACGTTGCGAAGATGGTGACTGGTTAAGCTCGCGATTTTCGCCAGACTACGAAGAATATAAAAACAAACCTCTGATTTCGATCCCTGTAGATGTAATAGTACATGTGACTAAGAAAATTCACGTCGGTAGAAGTCGAGAGTTGGTATTAGGTGTTTTGAAAGATATGCTTAATAAAGATTTTGTATAACATGCTTCAATTTTTCATTTTGGGTACATTCGTGAGTAGATAAAGTAGATACCTACTTAGCAGTTGACACCTACCTGAGAGATTTCACGATGAATTTCAAAAAAATCTGATCTTCTACAAGTGGAAGAATCGCGTGTCATTTCAGTTCTTTTTTTAACGTGATAAAATTATTAAAAGGACAATGTGCATAAAAATGTATGAACTTGATTCAAATAGTGGGTGAAATTTTAATTTAATAAACGCATAATATTTAAAAATACCGTAAAACTAAAATTACTACAATTAATGGGTATTAAAAAAACACAGATTCGGTTTAAAGATTAAAAATAGAATTCATACTCGTAGGAGTGGGCATAAAGAATTCACATGGTCAGCATTTTAGCACTAACTGTAGGATTGACAGCAAGCTCTCGTTCTTTTTCTTTCAAAAGACTAGCAATGTGTTTGCACAGTTCAAAATCCTCCTTGTCCAATTTATTAATGTAGCAGTTTCTGGAAATTCTCCAGTACGTTGATGCCCTATGTATCTCATTATAAGAAAGCCAGTTGTTTTCATGGAGATCGATTATCATAGCTAATATGTTACAAAGCTTGTAATTCTCTTCATACGACATATCCATAAACACGCTGGAATCAAATTCTCTAGAATATGGCCAACATTTGTCTCTACCCAATACATGCTTCGGATTTAAATAAGTTTCCGTCATTTTTATGTAATTCTCCCAAGAGCGCAGAGTTCCAACTGATAAAGAACTTAATAAAGCTCCAATTTGTCCACATCCCACTCTCTTCTTAAATTGATCGATTAGTGTGATAAGTTCCATATTTTTAAAACGTAAAGAAGGAATTATTGTAAAGTTTAATAAATCGATGACGGTTTTCGAAGTTTTTTCATCGTGGTAGACATTGATCATGGCCCAATACAGATAATTTCTCTTTTGTTCATCCAAATCAGTTATTCGAACAATGTTCGGTATTCCTCTCCACAATGAAGTATTCATCGCGGGAAAATTGAAACCAAGTCCTTGATACTGACGATAGAGCTTAGAAAATAAAGTTGTGATGTTGTTTCCTACAATCCCCCTGTCCATGGAGTCGTAACTGCTGTTCTCAAGCTTGAGAAGTATTGTAGCCAACCACGGTCCCCAATACGAAATGCACTCGTCGTTTGATGGCTGTTGCAGATAACGAATAAGATCTTGTGTCCCTCCGTCCAATGATGCTGGTTGAATTTTGCTCCATTTCTCAAACCACCCGTTGCAAACTAGACTGACTTTCCGACGGGTATTGGCACACATAACTTTCGGTGATGAATTTGAGTCCTCAAATGAGACGATATTTTCGTATATAAAGCAAGCATCATCTCCATCAACAACATAAAAAGCCAATTTCAAGACAAGATTGATAATCTGTGCGTTATCTTCTTTGTTGAAAATTCCGGCGATCATATTTTTAGTAGCTGTTGCAATGGTTTGTGAATCATACTTAATAACGGGTTCTTTGGATATTACTTTATTCCAAAATGTTTCACGACTATACCCAGTTTTTAATGGACCTTGAATCGAAACCATATTATTTTCCATTACTTGTAATTTATCAAAAAGATCGGCGAATGTTTTGTTTGCAATCATTATGATGGTGAAAGATTTTATGAAACGGAATTGAAAATTGAAACGTTGGCCTGAAACAATCATAATTCGAAATTAACGATTTTAACAATCTGTGGGTAGGTGTAAGTTAAGCAGTATATCCTTAGATTGTACCTATCTAAAGAAACGTAAATGTAGGTACCTATGCGATTGTATTTACACAATCCATCTTCCAAGCAGAGTTGGACAGATCCACTAATGGATCTAGAGATCCAGATCTTTAAAAAAAAAAAAAATTTGAATGAAAACGATAAATGTGTTGAATTTGCATTAAATTAAAATTAAATTTCAAATTTTCAATTCACATTTTCTTTTTTATTCGTAAATGTAATGAGGCATGAGTTGATCAAGTTGATGGCTTTGGCTTGATGGTAAACAAGCCGGATAATCTAAATTTTTTAGAGTTTTCGGCATTTTCTGGTTTATTTTTCTTTTATTTCATTGATTTTACAGATTTAAATATTGCGGGATTGAGAACACCGATGAAAAATTGAATTTTCAGAGAAAAATATGAAGAATTGAAAAAAAAAAAGGATCTTGATCCGTTTTTTTCAATAATTTGAGAATCTTAAGATCCAGATCAGATCCTTTTAAAATTAAAGAATCTGATCCAGATCAGATCCAAAATTTGGATCTTTGAATCTTCAGATCCGATTTCCAAATTTTAGGATCTGGATCTGCCCAACTCTGCCTCCAAGTATAAGTTTAAGTTTTAAATTCTTATCTCATATCTAAACTCCGTGAACCTAGTAAATTATAGAAAATCAGGCACGCATGCAGGGTGCCTACAGCGACAAGGATCGTAAGCGGCAATAATTTTGAAGAAAAAAAAATTGAAGAATCATCATCAACATCATCATCACAATAATACACAAAATCCCCACAAATTTATGACAATTTGCGCCGTTTATACGTCCAGTACGTTGTATGGGATATGAATTTATAAGCGACGAGATGAGCGTCTGCGAATAATAATTTGAGCAAAAAAAAAATGATTGAAAAGTTTGAGAAAATCACGAAAACATGCCAGGTCACGTCAATTGTTACCCTGCATTACCTTACGCATTGCGCAGTCTGTTATTGGCAGGATGTGTTGCCTACTTGAAATATTGAAGGAGCCAAGAAAAATATGTTTTTTCAAAAAGATTCATTCCTTCATTTTTTGCATAAAATAAAATAAAATTTCAAGGGGCAAGTAAATTTTTAAAAAATCTAAATTTTCTACTCTTAATTCAATTTGAAACATATTTATTATCTAGTTACTTTGATTTTGATTTTCGAAGTTGGACCGAAAATTATGATATAAAAATTTATTCAATTTTTAGAGTACTATCTAATCCCATTAGTCAAAATTATATTTTTGTCGAAGATTGTAATTATTAGAGCTTTGAATTTTATGAAATTGCATATTTGTCTACGGTGAAGAAAAAGTGAAT
>FIZU01005404.1:0-10811 GCA_900064475.1 Pseudococcus longispinus
TCAAAACAAAAAGCAAAGCCCTCTTGCAATGAGCGAATAGCTCATAGCTTGTTTTGAAATTCAAAAGAAAATTACCCAAATTTTTAAAAAAATTGTTACAATTTCAAAAAAATCAAATTTTTGTTTGAATTTCAAAATTGGAATATTTTACATTTATTTGAAAATTTAAAATCATTTAAAATTTAAAAAATTGTTCAAAATTTCTTACAATTTTTTTCAAGACGCACTTTAATAAATTTAAAAATTTTACAAATTACGATTTTTTTTTCAAAAAATTGCTTAAAAGACATTTTTTGCTACAATTTTGAAAATTTTGAAAAATTTGCTAAATAATTTTCTGTTCAAAAATTTATATGAGTAATTGAAGAAGTGTGCAAATTGTAATTAATAAAAAATATAAAAATTTTGTAAATCAAAAAAATTCATTTTTTGAAAAATTTGTTCGAAAATTTGAAAAATTTAAATTGAAATTCGATCGTTGAAATTAAGAAGAAAAATCACTAAAATATTTCTGAATGAAATAAATAAAATAAACTTGTAAAAATCTTGAAATTTATAAAATTTTCTGAAAATGTGTGAAATTTATATTTCATAATTTTTCATCCCTCCCTCGCCCACTTCAAGTTATAAATGTTTCAAGAAATTAAAATTTCTCCGTTTTACTTCTTTTTTCCACTTTTACGTCAGATTTGAAACGTTTTTTTCAGAAATAAAAGAGAAAAAGAAAAGATCAAAAAATGAGACAAAACAATGGAAAAAATTTGAACAATTCGCGAGTGGAATTACAAATATTAATTACAAAAAATACTAATTTCTTCAGTTCACTTACTAGATCACTCAAGCATGATGATTCATTATTGTACAAATAATACGTTGAAAGAAATTCTTTTCTTCTTTTTACGAGCATCACGGAAATTTTCCTGCCCAATGGTTTTATCAGTTTTGTTCAAGGTTATAAGTACAATTATTCACCAAATTAAATTTTTTGAATACTTGTATGAATTTACATTGGCCGATGAAAAAAAATAATAATGGAAAATTTTTCCAAATTATTATTCATAGGTACCTAGTTCAAAATTTTCGAATTCATTTTGAGAAAGTCACTATTATAGTGATGTTTATTTATCGATTTTTCGATTGATACGATTCAGAGACGCCAAATTTTCAGTTAGAATCATAGAATGAATTTTCAAGTGACTGATTCTACGAGTAGTTTGCTTTTCAACTTACAGATAGTGTACCTAGATAAAAAGATGAAATTTTCTATAAAAAAATCATTCTTCGAAATAGGTACTTCGATGTTAATTTCAATCAGAGATTGGTCAAAAATGATAAAAGGGGGAAAGAAAAGAGGGAGATGAAATCTGAACACATTTTGAGTTCAAAAGAATTTTATTCGAACCCGAAGCTAATTTTTTTTATTTTTCTTACACTTGATTGATCACTTCGTAGGAGTTTAGTCGAACGGTGGGTGGGGGGGGGGTCCATTTTGAACGCATTTAGAGTTTACTTCATTTCATTGTTCGTCTCAATTAGGTGTTCGTGTTGGTAATTTTGCATAAGTCGAGCACTGATTAAAACACAAGGAAGAAAGCTTCAATATGTGGGTAGGCCTATAGATAGGTATCTTTATATTTCGATTAATTTTTTTGACTTTTGGAAAAGGGAGGGGAGGGTAAATCGTCGTATTTTTTTACCAATTTTAATACTTAGGTCTGGCATGTTGCTACGAGTAAAATCTACACCCCTCCATAATCAAGCCCAATCCTCATAACTCGAATTCGGATTCCAACAATGAAAGTTTATAGCTTTTCTAAAACACGACCAATTCTCGTATTCTTCGTATTTTCGCCGAAAACTGGTTCAAAATATGCCATTTATTAAATGAAAATGTGCGAATAAAAATTCGTAAATCATGGACCAAGGTTACGTAAACGCAGAATGTACTCGTATAATACGGCTGCATACATTATTCGATAAATTGACCCACCACACACATCAAAAGAAGTACCCAGCACCGAATACCAAAAGCTATGGCAATAAATGACGTTAAAATGGCGACGTACTATTAAAACCATATATAATAAAATAATTACGATCCGAATGAGGTGAAAAATTCCGGTCTACGTGAGAAGTTCAAATTACCTACGTACTTGCGCAGATTCTCAGCATCGAGAGACGCGGAAATCCACACGAAGGATTACGAATTATGATTTTTTTTAAAATTCAAATACTACGCAAATCGTGTCGCAGTCTTTATTTGGTCTCGTATTAAAATACAGCTTAAGGGCGAAGGGAAAAAATTTATGAATGATCGAGGTACCATAGGGGGATCGAGGAAATTTCTAGAAGAAATTGAAACCTATATTTGAACTGTTGTGTCATTTCAATTCAAGTTTATATGGTTTAGGTCTTTTCTTCACAGACGATAAATTTCAAATCGGATGCTGTGTCAATGTCACGAGGTCATCGTACGTTCTATGGCCAGACACAAGCACGATAATGTTGCATAGGTATAAAACTGGACTCGTCAGTCGTCGGTGCGATTCTTTAATAAATGGAAACAGGTGTGCAAGTGTGTGGAAAATCACCTCGTGTTATTTTTTCCTCTTCGTGTACCGGATTTTTATACATTTTGTCGAGAAAAATACCTCAGAAGATACATTCGATTGAAATTTTGATCGTAACTCGATAACGAGTAAACAAACGTTTTTTTCTTTCATTGATATTGAAAGTATTCCAACGAATTAATGAACGTTGGCGGAATTGAAATTGAAAAAACACCCTTTGGAAGCAACGAATAAATTTCAATCGTATTAAAATCGGTGCTAAAACATCCTGTTGTGTGAGATAATCGCGAATGCGAAACCGACAAGACGTTATGATTATTACGAATCGAATATAGTAATTTTTTCATCTGCACCGGGCCAAGGTTATGAAATTTTTTTAATCGTGGTGGGAGCTATAGGACCACTATCAACTTTTTTTCCAAAGATTATCATTGAATAGATGCCAGCCAGCTAAAATATATACGAATACAATGTGGTAATCTGTATCTACCTTTGGTTAGTTCTCATTACCAGGGTATTATTTCGTATTCGGAGTAATCCTTGAAATTAACTTGGTTAAATTTTTTAGACCATTATAAAATCTCCGTAATGTAGGTAATTAATTTTATTGCTCGGGTAAATGAATTGCTTAAAGATCAAGGTGCGAATTATCATAAGTAATAGGCAGCCACATTGTTTTGGTGAATTGCACGCCCCAAAAAAAAACGATCTAGGAGTTGTTTGGGTTTGAAAAATAAAAATCATGTAAATAGATGGGCAAAAAATGAATTAATAGTTGAATTGGGCTTATTAATGAGTTTTGTTTGCGAAACTATAGCAACATTTTTTTTTCAGTAAATTTGAAATATCATGCACGTGTGTGCGATCGTGCTTCGTTTGTGTAGTTTTGAAATTGTAGGTAGCTCGCTATTTATTTGAAAACTTATATGGTACATAAATTAACCCCCATTGGATTTAAATGCCAAACTTTTTAGGTATCTAGCCAGCTCGACTACGATATCTTACGCTAGAACAGTTTGTAACTCGTTTTGCAAGTTGTACGTACTCGTGGAATACACGTACGCTTTCAACTTCAAGTGGTACTTAGGTAGTTTTCCATTTCCATTTATATGGAGAATGAGATTATAAAATGAACGAGAACGAGCCATTCTTTGCATCGCAGATGATTTAACGTTATTTCCAAATTCTTCGGTCTGGGAATGGGTGTTTCTTTTATTTTATTTTTTTTTAGAACGAAACATATTGTGGAGAAATATGATTTGGGGAAATTCCCAGAGAGAAGGAACAACGATAGGATCGTTTATGAACATGGAAAGTATACGTACTCGTAGGTGTAATTAGATTCACGGTGTAATTAATCGATGAGTCAGCTTGTAGTTGACTAGAACGACTAGTTGAAAAAAATTATTTTATTTTTAGTTTGGGAACGATTATTTTTTATGTAAAGTCTTTGTTTTTTTGTGGCTTTTTGCTAGGAATTTTCCTTCGAGAGGAGATTTTTACCAAATAAATGATTCATTCGAAAAATTAATTACTTTTGTACATTCATTGTACGAGGAACTAGTTCACCCGGAAGTTGAAAATTTATTGAATGATGGTGAAGAAAAAAGTATCTCACAATTTTTTGAAAATGTTCAAATTATTCATTTAATCACAAGTAGATCATAGATGAATCAAAACATTTCGAGTTGGACAAGAAAAAGACGAATCAATTTGAGAAAGTACATTCTTCAAGTTTCCAATATTCCCCTCCCCCCTCACTAATGCCATAGTGCTTATTATTGTGTCTGGAACGTTCCCTGATGATTCGATTAAAATTGAATGAATTTTTGGGACGTGGGAGGAAGGGGGGATTTATCTTATTTGAACGAATAATTCCTAACGATTAGATCGATGGTAAATTTTGTACGAACGTTTCCATCGAAGAGGAGAGAATCGTTCGAAAACGAACTGATTTAATATGAGTCGTTCGTGAACGATTTAGTCAAAGGTGAATGAATCGTTCAAAAACGATCGGATCAGATGTAAACGAATCGTTTGTGAATGATTTGGTAAAATATGAGTAATTGGTGAACGATTTTGTTAGAAAAGATTCGTTCACGAACGATTTGATCTAATATGAGCAAATCGTTCGCGACCGATTCGGTCAAATATAAGTAATTGGTGAACGATTTCTCCAAACATGACTCGTTCGCGAATGATTTCATTACAAATGAATGAATCGTTCGCGAACGATACATTTGAATCGTTGGCGAACAAATTCTCTGAACACAGATCGTTCAGCAATGATTTTTTTCTAATATACCTCCGATTTGATCAAATATAAGTCTTTGGTGAACGATTTTATTGCATATGATTCGTTCACGAACAATTTTATCTGATATGAGCAAATCGTTCACGACCGATTCGGTCAATTATGAGTCATTGGTGAACGATTTCTCCAAACATGACGATCGTTCGCGAATGATTTCATTAAAAATGAACGAATCGTTCGCGAACGGTTCAATTAAAATGCCATTGAATTGTTAGCTAACAACTTTTCTGAACACAGATCGTTCATCAACGATTTTTTCCAATATAAGGGAATCGTTAGCGACCGATTTGATCAAATATAAGTCATTGGTGAACGATTTTTTTCATCATGACTCGTTCGCGAATGATTTTGGCCACATTCCGAATCGCTGGCGACAATTTTTCCGAGCACAGAGATCGTTCGCGACCGATTTGGTCTAATTCTGTTTCTTTGATGAATAATTGATTTCATTAGAGATGAGTGAATCGTTCACGAACGGTTCAGTTGAAATATTTTTGAGTTGCTGACGAACAAATTTTCTGAACACAGGTCATTCAACGACGATTTTTTCAAATATGAACGAATCGTTCGCGACCGATTTGGTCAAATCAGAGTCTTTGGTAAATAATTTTTCCAACCAAGGACTCGTTCACGAATGATTTTATTAGAAATGAGCAAATCGTTCGCGAACGTTTTGATTAAATTCAAGTGAGTCGTTCGCGAACGGTTTCATCGAAATATGAGTCGCTGGCTAACAATTTTTCGAAACATAAGTGATGAACTGGGAATTTATTCTGATGTAAGCGAATCGTTCGCGACCGATTTGGTAAAATCTGAGTCTTTGGTGAACAGTGTTTTCAAAGATGAACTCGTTCACCAATGATCGTATTAGAAATAAACGAATCGTTCACGAACGGTTTGATTAAATTTGAGCAAGTCGTTGGTGAACGGTTTGGCTAAATTTGAGGGAGTCGTTCGCGAATAATTTTATTGAAATTTGAGTCGTTGGTGAACGATTTTTTGGAAGACTCGTTGTTCACGAAGAATCTGTTCTGATATGAGCGAATCATTCGCGACTGATTTGGTCAAATATGAATCTGTGGTGAACGATTTTCTTAAACATTACTTCTTCATGAAATTCATGTGATAAATGCGAATCATTTGCAAACTTTTTGTTTAAATGTGAATCATCGGTGAAGGTTTTCTCCACACATGATTCCTTCACGAACAATTTCATCAGAGTTGTGGAAATCGTTCATAAACGGTTCAGTTTTTGAGCGAGTCATTTGCGAACGGTTCGACTAAAACAGGAATCGCTGACGAACAATTTTTTCGAATAAGAATCGTTCATCAATGATTTGTTCAAATATAAGTGACTTGTTTGGGAACGATTTGAATGAATCAGAGTGAATCGTTCGCGAACGATTTGAATGAATTTGAGCGAATCGTTCGCGAACGATTTGAATGAATTTTAAGCGAATCGTTGTCGAACAATTTGAATGAATTTCGGCGAATCGTTCGCGAACGATTTGAGTGAATTTGAGCAAATCGTTCATGAACGATTTGAATGAATTTGAGCGAATCGTTCGCGAACGACTTCAATAAATTTGAGCGAATCGTTCGCGAACAACTTCAATAAATTTGAGCGAATCGTTCGCGAACGACTTCAATAAATTTGAGCGAATCGTTTGCGAACGACTTCAATAAATTTGAGCGAATCGTTCGCGAACGACTTCAATAAATTTGAGCGAATCGTTTGCGAACGACTTCAATAAATTTGAGCGAATCGTTCGCGAACGACTTCAATAAATTTGAGCGAATCGTTTGCGAACGACTTCAATAAATTTGAGCGAATCGTTCGCGAACGACTTCAATAAATTTGAGCGAATCGTCCGCGAACGATTTGAATAAATCGATCTGAATCGTTCGCGACCGATTTGAAAAAATTTGAGTGAATCGTTCGCGAACGATTCATTTCAATGAGTCATTTGTGAACGTTTTTTCACACATGAGTTCTTCATCAACAATTTGACACATTTGAGTAAATCGTTCGCGAACGACCTCATCATGTATGAGTAAATCGGAAACAATTTTATCGATTATGAGTGAAAATCATTCATTCTGGAAAGATTTATTTTAAAATGAGTCGTTCGCGAACGATTTGATCAGTTTTAAGCGAATTATGCAAATTTCCAGCAATGAGAGTTCAATTGGTGCAGGGCAAAACGAGTTTTCAAGTGCTAAATTTCATTTTTACATGGACTGAAGCGGTTTTAACGATTATTGGAGAAATATTTCGTTTTCTGAAGATTTCAGAACAGCCAAAAAGTGGCGAATATCGGTCAATTATCATAATTTCCCCAATTTCCCAACTCAAAATATACCTTCAAATTTCAGTATACGTATTCAATTGAATATTGACATCTCTCAATCGATAAAAGAAGACGAGCTTACAAAAATTATCCTATCTAAATTTTTGGTTCATTTCTCTTACGAATAAAATGTAATAGGCCTATTTCGCTGCGAATGGGTGCCTAATTCACAGGTTGTGAAAGATGATATAAAAAGACACACAATATCACATCTATAAAATGAAAAACGTATTGGTCCATTGCCGATATGTGCGTAAGCAAGCAGCCAAGCATTATGTAGGTTTTAGGTATCGTAAAAGTGTAATATGTAGTTGATGTGAACTTTCACGGTCAAGGTTACTGACCGGTTTATCTGTTCCATCATATGGGCGATCGATTCAGTCCGATATAGTTGAGCTATCTTCAAACGTAATATAGGTAAACACATAATACATACGTATGAGAAATAATTCATCTAAATTGAAACTTCTACATTATCAAGGTTATTACAATAAGAACAATTCGTTTATTATGGAAGAATATCAAGAATATCGTACCAACCTTGAGTATTTTGGTATAGTTGGTTTAGGTAGGCTGAAGATAATTTTCGCAAACTTGTATTTCGCTTCCTAAAAGCTTTTACTTTGATAGATAAGTACATATTTACAAAGTACGTAACTGCAGTCTGGCTCAATGTATTCTCTATACAATTAAAATTGAATATTTTGAAATTACTTATTTTTGTTTTTAAGCTAGATAGGTAATTAGGCGTACAAAAAAGTGCAAATTTTTTAGCCTTGAATTGTACATTATTATATTGGACGAGCTTCATTTTGATTATTTATTGCGAACTAGTTACATAACAACTAAATTTTTCCCCTTTAATTTTGAGACGTTTGTACGTACTCGTAAAGCTACAAAACGTGGCGAATGATCAATGACTTTTAACGGTCGCAAAAAAACTACGAGTAATTAGGGCAAAAAGTGCAATATAATTTAAAAAAGTACTTTTCGAATAATTAAATTTAATCGTAATACATATTTTTGGCCAATAAAGAAATTGTTATTGTTGCAATGAAATTTTCAATGTGATCAACTCGACCCCAATGCAGTTGTAAATTTTTTTTCAAACATAATTCTATGTTTTAGTACCTTTCGAAAAAAAATTTACGAGTCGAGATGGCATATGCCCTTGTTTTTGTAGAAAATTTTTGCACAACGTTAGGCAATTTCTGAACGAATTTTGTGTAAGATGTGTGTTCTGTTCAGATATCTGTTTCTGCGTTTTTTCGAAACAATAATGGTTCGTAAATGTTTTCTTTCTCGTTATTGGAGATTTATGACTGAGTATGCAAATTTAAGAAAAATTATCCAACACCTTGTTCTTAATTTTTTTTTGTACTTTTATTCGAATACTTTGTAAGAGGAATTTTTTAAATTAAAATTTACTCGAAATACTTACAAGGTAAACGAGGCGCTGAATTTTTCAGACTCGTTGTTTCTGTTTTGTTTTTATCACGGATGTGATTTATTTCTGAAGCGTGTGCCATCTGACAATTATGTATTTTTTATTATGACATGTGACTATAGGTTTTTAAAAATTATTATGCGCAGTAGTTTCAACTGCATTTTTTCTTGTAAAATTCATTAGAGTGCCAAAAATGATAATTTTACGAGTGTGCGGGGTTTAAAATTGGCTGCAGACAGTTGAAGAAAAAAATCGAAAATATGACTTAATTACAATAACTTACGAATATTATGGGTAGGTACCTACTTTTATGCTCAATAAAAAATGCAATAAAATTGAAGGCTGAAGAGTAAAAATTGTCAATTTTTGATTTTTCAATGCAAAAAAATCAATTTTTTCCACCCCCTCTCCCTTCAAACTGAAATTTTATCCGATTTTCAAGTTGAATATTATTTTATGAATTTTGAAAAAAAAAATCTGGTTAATTTTAATGGAGATTGTGTTGATGCTGAGAGCAAATTTATAAGAGGAGGGCGGAGGGGAGTCCGAATTTCGAAAAGAAAATATTATTGTTTTTTTTATGTTTCTTCAAGTGTATACTTTAATTTGTTGATACCAAATCTGGCATTTTTTAAAAAGTGACCCTCAAAAAAAAGGCCAGAAAAGCCAAAAGTTTGAAAAAGTTGCTAAGAATGATATGAGTGTGAAAATAAAGATTCGTATTTTGATTTCCATTTTAACCTCAAGCCCAAAATAGGGGTCAGGAGAGAGGACAAGGACCCAAAATCAAGAAAAAATTGACATGGGTGCCGAAATCCAGGCTCCTCAAGACGCTTTGGAGGTCTTTTTTTGGTACCCATGTTGATTTTTTCAAAATTTTGAGTTTTGAGCCCCCTCTACCTGGAATTAAATTCATTTTGGAGGTAATATGGTTATCAGAATAAGAATCACTGTCCTGAAAAATACATAATTTGATATCTAGCTTAATTTCTTCAAAATCTTGGGATCGATGAAAGGCAACTATTTTAACCAAAAATTACAATTTTTACTTTGGAATGAAAATTTTGATTCAAAAAATTACAATTTTAACAAAAAATGACAGTTTGATCAAAAAATGGCAGTATTGTCAAAAAAATATGATTTCGACCAAAAATGACCAGAGTTTGACAAAAAAATGACGATTTGCACCAAAAATAACGATTTTTATCATGAAATGACAATTTTGACCAAAACTTTACAATTTGCACAAAAAAAAACAATTGATGAAAAACGAAGACTTTTTACCGAAAATTACAATTTCTACTTTGAAATCACAATTTTGACAAAAAAATGGCCATTTGGGCTAAAAATATGAAAAATTACAAAAAAATGATGATTTTGACAAAAAATTACAATGTCAACTAAAAACTGAGAAGTTTTACTAAAAATGACTGTTTTGACCAAAACTGGTATTTTTTTACAAAATGTAACGATTTTGACCAAAAGTAACAGTTTTTACCCTGAAATGACCATCTTTACTTTTAAATGACAATTCTGATGATAAATTGATGACGATTTCGAACAAAAAATGACAATTCAGACAAAAATAAAATTTTCGACTAAAATCACAATTTTGGTCTGATGCCAGACTTTATGAAACTTATAAAAAATTTTGTAATAAAAAAAAAATCGGTTCGAAGCCGCTCAGCTGCCTAGTCACTAATAATCTTGTGCTTCGATATATCTTCTTTTCTAGCTCATTCCCAGGCAAATTTTAGAGGGAGGGAGGGAGGAAGGGCGGGGGATAATTGGATGTATTATCACCTACCAGGGTCAAAAATGGGGCATTATATTGATGAATCAAGTAATAGGTAGGCTATAATGCATTAAAAGTTGAATGGAAAAACTCGCAGAGGGTGTTGAATAGGGTGGAGCGGATTTTAAAAATGTTTTTCGATTTTGCTAATTTTTGGATATGTTGTTCATTTTGAGTTGAAAACTCTCCATAGAAATTTTTAGCCCCCTAGGTCACTCTGGAGGGGAGCTATGGTGTCTCAAACAGGGGTCATTTTCGAAAAAAATGCGGTTTTTTGTATTTTACACCCCAAAAACCCCCCCTAACAAAAGTTCTCACGCGGGTTTCTAGGTGC
>FIZU01005408.1:0-10934 GCA_900064475.1 Pseudococcus longispinus
GTCTAAGGGCCTAAAAATCATGTCTGGGCTTGTTTCAAGTCGATATCATTCATATTCTGCAATTTCAGCAAAATCGAGCGACTTTGATTTTTTTTTGCTAATTTTCAAGAATTGAGTATTTTGGACTTGAGAAAAATTTTACATGAATCAAGCTGAAAAAAATCGAAGTTACTCGATTTAGGGGGAGCGGTGACACCCCTGTAGGGTGAGCCACCTTGCCATTGGCCTAGCTAAAGACACATTTTATCTGAGAGCAGGGCCAACTGCTAATTTAGTCACAAATCAGAAAAAGAAATATGTAGTGACCCACTTATAAAGTCGATGGTTTTGAAAATGAAAAAAAAACACTTTGAATGCAAAAATCTCGAAAACTAAGCCCCCTAGAAAAAAAAGTAATAGCTTATAAATGAAAGAGAATTTTAAGCTCTACAATTTTTATCCCTTGCGTTTTTTCCGTAGCGCCCTTAGTTTTGGTAGAAAATTCAAGTTTATTGGAAATTTATAGTCGATTGTTTTGAAAATGATGGGAAGAAAAATACACTTTGTATATTTCTCATAAACATGGGTTTTCTGCCAAAACTAAGGGTGTTACGAAAAAAATACAAGGGATAAAAATTATAGAACTTGAAATTTTCTTTCTTCTATGAACTATTAGCTTTTTTCCTACGGGGCCTTAGTTTTCGAGATGTTTGCAATCAAAGTTGTTTCACTTTTAAAAATTCCCGACTTCGTAAATTTCCCGCATAAACATGATTTTATGGTCAAACTAAGGGTTCTACGAAAAATATGCAAGGGATGAAAATCGTAGAGCTTAAAATTCTCTTTCTCCCAAGAGCCGACATTTTTTTCATAGGGAGCTTAGTTTTCGAGATTTTTGCAGCCATCTTTTTTTTTCATTTTCAAATTCATTGACTTTATAAATGGGCCACCCTGCATGAAAAAATGGACCAAAATCATTAAAAACATCGAAAATGTTGTTAAAAGTAAAATAATTGTAAAACCGTCAGAAATGTCGTTAAAATTTTTTTAATGTGTGTTAAAAATTATTAAATTACGTGTAAAAATGGTTTTAAAATGATGAAAATTATTTAAAATGTTGAAAAAAATTGTGGAAAACTGTTGAAATTTTCATTAAAAATAACCTTAAATATGATAGAAGAGGTCAAAAAAAAAATCATGAAAATTGTCAAAAATTTTGTTGAGATTGTCAAAAGTTCCACAAAAAGCAGTTAAAATATTATTAAAAAAATCATAAAAAGCATTAAAAAAGTTAGAAATGCTATTAAAACTGTTTAAAATGACATAAAATTAATCAAAAAATTGTGTAAAAATGGTAAAAATATCTTAAAAATGCTATAAAAATTGTGGAAATGGCCAAAAAAATAATTAAAAAAATTGTCCTTTGTTCTATTTCCAAATCATTTCTATGTATCAACCTACATACTTTTTTTTCCTAATTCAAATTTTTTTAAAATGTTTCTGTTTTACTGACAAAATGCCTAAAAATCAGCATTATTTTTAAAATTTTCTGCTTCCAAAAACGCAGTAAAAATCTGAAAAATTTTCAAAGTACAAAAAAATCTGTCGAAATATTTGAAATTTAATTTTTAAAGTTCAAAAAGTCAAAATTTTCCAACGCCAAAAAAAAAATCTTAAAATTTTTCCAAATCCGAAAAAGTCTGACAAAATGTCTAAAAGTCAGGATGGTGGAATTTACAAATCCAAATAGTCAACTCAAAAAAATGTTTAAAAAGCAGAATGAATTCAAAAATTTTCCAAATCCAAAAAATCTAAATTGTTCGTCTGACAAAATGTCTAAAAGTCAGCATTATTTCTGTAATTGCCTATCTTCAAAAAGTCAATGGAAATTTGAAATTTTTTCCAAGTCCAAAAAAGTCAGACATCTGTCGGTCAAAATCTGTTGATGGTCGAAATTTGTCGGTCGTTTTTCGCGGTTTTACTCATCGATAAAGCATATCCTACGAAATTATATTTTTGACGATTTTTACAATACTTACATTAGTTTTTATGAAATTTCCAACAATTTTAACGACATTTTTTTTTACGGTTTTCATGATTTTTTATGAAATTTCCAACAATTTTAACGACATTTTTTTTTACGGTTTTTATGATTTTTTTCCCTTTTCTATCCTGTTTTTCGATTAATTTTCATAAAAATTTCAACAATTTTTATGCTAGGTATATCAAACACTTTTACAATAATTTTAAAGAATTTCATAAAAATTCCAATATTTTCAAAGATAATTGAAATGCTACGAACATGAAATAATTTCAAGCACACACATAATTTCTGCGAAGTACCTAAATATAAATGGAGTAATTTACGAAAAACTTATGAAAAAAAAACACCTTTCAACTTTTCAATTACCTAAATTACAGGTTGAAGTTGAATACAAAGTGTAAACTATCAAATGAAATCAAAATTAATTTCAACCCGAAATAGCGAGAAGGTGGACAGAAAAGGCACGAAATTTAAATTTCTCTCTGACCCTCGAGGAAATTCACGACTATTTGAAAAACCCACACGTTGCTGAAAATTAACGAAACGAAAGTCAAAATAATATTATTTCTAGGTTCAAGGTTTTGATGATGTTATTTCTTAATTATTTTAGCTTCGTTTTTAATATTTTTCGTGGTTTAATTTCATCTGACACTTGTTTACATTGCAACTTCAGTATATGAGGAAAAGATCGTGAAATTTCACTTAAAAAAAAGGGCAAAATTAAAGGTGTTCAATTTTTAAAGCAGATACTTGCAATTTTTTTTCGTTTCCATTGGATTTAGAAATCATCAACTTCGTTTCTTTTTTTTTTGTGACAACTTGACAGAAAGGGAGGGTTAATTAGTTGATGAATTTCGTGAAAAAACGCCAAATCGTACAATGGAACTTTATTTTTTGCCATTCCCTGGACCCTAGCACACTCCAAATATTTCAAAATCGACATTCAACACGACCATTTCAAAATTGATCATTTTTCGGTATTTTTTTTTATTCATTATCACACCAGAAGAATTACATTCTCATTCATACGCGTATTTGACAAACGTCCTTTTTAATTCACATCACTGGGCGATACGGTTGAAAGCTAATAAACTCGTAAATTAGATATCTCTGTTTAGAGATGAGAAAATGATGAATGCTTTTTTCATTTCGTATCGAGGGCGAGACGTACTGCATTTTCGCATCCATCATATTTAATAAATTGGCACGACAAGGATAACACACATTCGTACCGTCACAATGCACCGACCACATAAGATGACGAGTTAACCCCCATTGCAAAAATGGCAACCAAATTAAGCATATTTTCAAAACATCGTCGTATACATTAAAATTCCTACCCATTTCGGAACCTATAGTAACGAAAAAGCTCGTTAGTCGAAATTTCATATACATAAATACCTTGACTTTATTTTCGGTTAATTATACGTATCGTCTCTCTCGCAGGTTTTAGTAAATCTCTATTCGTCGATTAGTGTTCTCTTTGATTACGTAATTCACTGTATAAGTGTATCAAAGATACCACCAAAATTACATTTAGCCTCGAGTTTTCCAGATGGTATAAATTTGATCCATATTCAACGCAGATACACCGAAACTAAAAACCTCTTCGGGGTAAATTTTAATCAAAGAATTAAGTAAAAAATAAGAAATTAATAATGTACTCTAGAGTACGCTGATGAAGCATTTCGTACCAAAGCCGAACCCAAAAGGATTACTTAGATGGAAATAATATACAAGATGGCTTTTTACCCCGAGTCGAGTTTATATACGAATACGAGGATTGGAGAATTTATTCGAATATTTTTCCAAAAAAAAAAATACCTCTCAGTGGAAGAAATTTCAACGTAAATAACAAAGAATAACTACAGAATGGTTATGTAAATAACAACGTGTTTTGGTGGCACCTCGCGGGGAAGATTATAATAAATAATGGGGAAATGAATAAAGACAAAATACAAATGAAGATAACTCAAGCTCCACCAACGTATTTTAACATCGAGAAATAAAATTAATGAAGGTGCGAGTGTGCAGTGCACAGAGCTCGTATATTGAGTCACACAGGTGGAATGCAAGGTAGCATATTAACCATTAGATATGCTCCAGAAAGGTACGAGAGTTGAAAAAAAGGGTTACGAAGGCAGGGGGAAAGGTTAAAGGTAGACGTGGGTATTGATGAGGGATGTTTCGGTAACGATCTAGTACAGGGTGATCGATAAAGTCAGCTAGATACTCGGTGATAAGATAATACCATCAAAACGAGCCGAATTTATGGAGAATACCCATATGCACCCTCATAAACGTCATCTTACCATTTCACCGGGACGAAGACGATCATCATTAAAAATATATTTCTTAAGTATATGGTCGACAGGTAGGTCTGAATGTATAAAATCACGATGACGGGCACCTTTTCTTCTTTCTTGCCTATTATTTCACACGCTCAATTTATCATTCATGTAAACCCATTAGTCGTTTTAAAAAATCCAGAAGATTCAACGTGTGGTTGAAAATTTACCTCTTTTGATCGCTCGTGATAGATTTGGTGAGACGATAACGTGGTTAAAGGGACCTAGAGGGGGGGAGGGGGCTTGTGATCTCATCGTATCCGTAATAAACACGACGATGGCAAATAAAGGCAAATTATCTACTCCGCGTTAATTTGAATATCGGCGCGGATTCGTTAAATAGGTCATACAATTCATTCATGTTTTTCGTACTCGAGCGATAAAGTGTTCACCAAATATAGGCTGAGAGTGGCTACGTGGTTCGTAGAGTACGCGCGGTCGGCGCGGAGGAGACGGATTTGTGGACAATATTTACTATATACAAGTTTGACCGGACCTTTTTAGCGTAGGATGCCGTACGTTAGATTCTTTTATCGTTTTTCAATGAACCGAGCCAAGTATATTTACATCATTCATGTCGAGAGCGAATATCGTGGTATTGGTGAAACTACGACTGTACGATAGAGGTAGAGAGGTACGTACATATACGATAGACTCTCGGTGCGAAGATTTATGAACGAAAAGAGGTTTTTTTCTATATACAGAGCTACGTACGCGGTGTAAGAAAGGTTTCGACTTTTTTTTTTCTTTCTTCAATCTAGTCGAGTGTTTCCTGTCGAGTGGGATGCGTATTGCTGTATACACATTTTTACGCCAATATACCAACCAGCGAAATTATATTGTGTAGTATTAAATGGGTAGGATGTCGATGCTTAGTAATGGATAAATTTTCGGCAGAATGTGTACCAATTGCTACCTAGCGTGGGTATTTGTATGAATGTAATTGAGTAAATCAAACGTGGTTAGATTATTATAACCTTAACGTGCATGTGTCGGGGAATCTTCACTTGAAGGTTTCTAAATTGGTGATTTGCTTGGGTATTCGTGGGTAAAGTTGTAAATATACGTAAGAGGAAGTTCGAAAAGGATGATGGTTTATATTTGAAAATGAAAGCTGAATGTTTCATTCATGAATCCGGGAAAAATACTCGATTTGAATCGCAGCACAGACAGAAATCAGTGAAAAAATGGACTACAAGGAAATTAGCTAGAAAAATCACGGAAAAAGTAGTGAAATTTGATGCAAAATAAGTGAAATTTACTGAAAAGTAACAAATTCTATAGATTTTCGAGTAAGTGAGTAAATTTCACTGATTTTTATTAAATGCCATCAATTTTTGACATGGGTGTACAGGGAGGCTCATTTCTATTGTCTATGATTTCGAAAATGAAAAAAAAAACTTTGACTTCTAAAATCACGAAAACTAAGCCACCCAGCAAAAAAAATTATAGATCATAGAAGAAAGAGAATTTCAAGCTCTACAATTTTCATCCCTTATGTTTTTTTCGTAGCACCCTTAGTTTGGCCAGAAAATCCATGTTCATGGAAAATTAACAAATCGTAATTTTTTTCCTTCATTTTCAAAACCATCGAATTTGAAAATTTTCCATAAAATTTTCTGACCAAAATAAGGGTGCTACGAAAAAAACGCAAGGGATGAAAATTATAGAGCTTAAAATTCTCTTTCTCCCAAGAGCTATAAATTTTTTTCCAGGTGGCTTAGTTTTCGAGATATTTGTAGGCAAAATAGTTTCTCTTCGAAATTATATTATAGTCTTCGTTTTTCCCATTAAAATGGATTTTTTGGCCAAACTAAGGGTAGTACGAAAAAAAGTCAAGGGATGAAAATTGCAGAGTTTTAAATTCTCTTTCTTTCATAGGATATTAATTTTTTTGGGAGGGGGGGACTTATTTTTCGAAATTTTTGCAGTTGTTTTTTTTTCTCATTTTTAAAACTATCGACGTTATAAATGAACCACCCTGTATATTAGGGTGGAGCGAAAAAAAAGGACTGTACCTCGAATTTTAACCAAATTCAAGGAAATAGTTCATTTCAAGTCTTACATGCGCCACAGAAAACTTTAAATCCCTACCTCAAATCAAAAGAGGACAGAGCTGAGGGTGTTCAAAGTAGGGCCACTTTAAAAAAAACGGAGTTTTGCCACTTTTGGGCTGTGTCACCTGTCTGGTACCACAGTCACTTCCTGAAAAAATTCAATTTGAGTTTTTACATCTCCCTAGGTCATTGACCTCAAAATACGATACCACATATTGCCCTCTACCAGGGGGTTAAAAAGTTGCAGATGGCTGAAAAATCGAGATTTTTGGTTTTCAAAAAAATAAAATCCCTTCACTTCGTATCAAAACTGGGCCTAAGAGGCCTCCATTGATGCAAAAAACTATTTCGATTAGAAAAATTGACAAATTTTTCATTGCAGTCCTGCCAACTTTCGATTTTTGTAAAAAAAAATGGACACATGAATTTACCATAAAAAATTAGGAATGTAATTTTTGATAAAAATCGAAAGTTAGCAACACTGCAATGAAAAATTTTCGATTTTTTTCATCGAAATATTTTTTTTTATCAATAAAAGCACAAAAAAGCAAAAAAAAAAAGCATTTTATTCAAAAGTAACCCTACATCGAGCAACCCA
This sequence comes from Pseudococcus longispinus, assembly GCA_900064475.1. Taxonomy (NCBI): domain Eukaryota; kingdom Metazoa; phylum Arthropoda; class Insecta; order Hemiptera; family Pseudococcidae; genus Pseudococcus; species Pseudococcus longispinus. The sequence goes on from FIZU01005408.1 coordinate 7,027, forward strand.
GCTCTGTTCCTCTTTGAGTTAAGAAGTTTAAAATTTTCTATGACGCATCTCTCTTAAAATGAAACGTTTTCCTTGAATTTGGTCAATGTTTCATGAGGGGAGGGAGGTTGTAAAATTTAGCGACACAAAATTTTGTTACTCTAGATGACTTGTTGGACTTGAAATTTTCATATGGTAGAAATAGTTCAAACATGGTGAAAATTGTTGAAATTTTCATAAAAATCCGTGTAAATTTTGTAAAAAAAAAAAAAGTCAAAAAAGCAAGAAAAATGTTGAAAATGTAGTGAAATGATTGAAAATGCCATTTGAATTGGTGAAAAATCCAGGCTGTATTTTTTTCCCGCCCAAACCTAGTTGATATGCCTTTCAGAAGGGGTGAGGGGGGGGGGGGGGGGGGGGAAAAAATTTTAAAATTTAACAAAAAAAAAAATTTTTGTGGGGGGGGGGGGGGGGGGGGGGGGGGGGGGGAGTCGAGAAAAATTTTACGACACAAAATTTTGTTACTTTACATAATTTTTTGGTATAAAAAATTTTTATATTGTAAAAATAGTTCAAGCGTGGTGAAAATAAAATTGTTGAAATTTTCATAAAATCAGCAAAATTTTGTAAAAAAAAAAAAAACTCAAAAAAGCAAGAAAAATGCTGAAAATGTTATGAAAATTATTGAAAATTCCATTTAAATTGGTGAAAATATCATAAAAATGACCATAAAATCATAAAAATTGTCGAAAATCGTGCAAAAATTATCGAAATTTTCAACAAAAAAATCATTCAAAGTATTTAAAAAAAAATCAAAAACATCAGAAAAATTTACGAAAATGTCGAAAATTGGAACAAAAATCAGTGAAACTATCTATCGTAAAAATTGTTAAAAAATCATAAAAATCGTCGAAAATTTCGTAAAAATGATCGAAATTGTCATAAAAATCAATAAGATTACCTAGAAATGGTCAAAAAATCATGAAAACAATTAAAAATCTCGCAAAAGTTTTCAAAATGTTCATGAAAATCATTTTGAAATATGGAAAAAATGATAAAAAAAACCATGAAAATTGTCGGGAATCTCGTATAAAAACTTGAAATTTTTACAAAACTTTCCAACATTTTCATAATTTCTTACCATATTATTGCGTTTTTTGGGTTGATTTTTTATGAAATTTTGTTACTATTGCAATGTTTTTATGATATTTCAACCACTTTCACAACATTTTTCAACGATTTTCAGAAATATTTTCACAATTTTAACGAGATTTTCGATACCTACTTTCATGATTTTTTTGACATTTTTTACGAATTTTTTACGAATTTTTTACCACTTTTTATGAAAATTTAGGAAATTTCAACAGAATTTTCGACAGTTTTCTTGCATGATCTTTTGACCGTTTTTACAAAATTTTGTATGATTTTTATGGAAATTTCAACAATTTTAACGACATTTTTGACAATTTTAATGGTTTTTGGATTGCAGTTTTAAAAAAAATTTTACCAACGTTTTTAATGATTATCTTGATTTTTTGATCAGTTTCATAATTTTTTCAATTTAAATCATTTTTATGAAAATTGCAACAATTTTTACAATTTTTTTTTGTAGTTAATTCGTGATATTTTAACCGATGTTTATGACAAATTTAATCATTTAGAGAAAATTTTCGACAATTTGCATGATTTTCGGGCCATTTTTATATTATTTATGATGATTCGTATGAAAATTTTCAACGTTCTTACGAAATTTGAACTACTTTTACATTTAAAATAATTTTCATTGAATTTCACTTTTTGATTTTTGGCGAAATTAGTGATCGGACTAAAACTGCCCTCGAGATCATTTCGGCTGAGTCGAAGCTCTGATTCATCCTGAGAAATAGATCAGGCTGAATTTCTCAAAAATCTCCATCCCAAAATCGGGTCCAATTCTTGCCATTTCTGATACCATACTCGATACCCATATATCCACAGTAACAACACCATCAATTATTTCGCATCCGTACAAAACCTTGATCGACCGAAAAAGTTACCTCGCACTGACCATAGCACCATCCATCTGCTACACTTCACGGTGCTCACTTAAAATCGAACCCAATACCGACATCGAGGCGAAATTTCACACTGGTATATCTGCGAAGACCTTGAGATACAGATTTACGCATGATTTATCCTATCTGCGAGTACGAGTAAAATCACGATACAGGCGCGTTAATTATACACCAATATATACGACTATAACGTATACCCGTACGTTGACCACCAATTTCCTAAAAAACGATGACCGGCAAGTTTCCATGCAGCCCAGCAATCGAACAATACGTCGCAATCACGAAAATATAGCGAATTAATTCAACCAACGAATGCATCGCATCGAGTCGAGGTAAAAAAGAAAAAAAATGCCGCCGCATAAGGAACCTATTCGTGATCGTGTTTTCGATGCGTGGGAATATCCTGTGAATTTCAAAGCAACCTGTTGTACTTGTCCAGCAAAAAGGCTACCATCGGGTCACGCAACTTGGTCTTTCGATATATGAAAAGCATACGTACATCTGTTGATTGTTCCGCGTCGCTAATACCAACATCTAGGGAAAGTTATACGAATCGATCACACATTGGTCGTCATTTTTCAGACATCAAAACGACTGGAAGCCGAAAACCGACATTTCAAGATGGTTTTTTTTTCAGCTATCACGTTTTAATTAAAGTTCGAAGAATTGCTCTGTAAAGAAGATTTTTGAAACGTACGAACCGCGGGCTGTCCCCATTGCATTATATTTTATGGGGGAAGAAACGAGTTTAATCACACTTGGTTCTTTTGCAGTTGCACATAAGTTATATATAGGTAGATATTCTGCCTACGTAATTAATTTTACCTCAGCGTCTAATCGTCTAGCGTTTACACTGGCATCGTACTGCCTACGCTACTGAAATTTGAATGTAGGCGTAACAAGGCAGACGGGTTCGTGAATTTTACAAATGCATAGATTGTATAGATATATACCAGTCGGTGTCCCGGCTTTAATTCATATCTGGTTTCATTCAATGTTTTTTTATTCAATGCGAGCTCACTACACACAGTTTTTACAAGAGTGAAAAAAGAAAACCATCGCGAACGGTACATTCGCTCAGTAGGGTACTGCCGGCCTGGCCTTAGAACCAGTTTGGCTAGCGATCATTTGTGCGCAGTTTTAGTGCAAATATTGAGTAATTTTTTTATACAGAGGTTCGATTTAGAGTAGGCGGTCATTATGATATTGTTCCAGACACGTTATTCGACAGTGATCTATGCTAAAGAGAGAAACGGAAATAGGCTCAAGTCCAAGATTGCCAAAGTGGTGGAAGGTTCGAGGAGCAGAGAGGGGAGGAAATTTATCGTATTTTTTTACTCGTTTGAGATTGGTTAATCGGTGTGCTCGATCGGTGCTTGGTGAAAAATGATGTGATTTGAGGGATAAAATGATGTCTTGTTTGGGTTGATTTGCTCGGATTTGAAAAATCTCTGCAGGGCTTTCAAAATTTTGAAAAAGTTTGGAGTAATAGGGTCATACTTTCAGAAAACTTTTTTTATTGCTTTTTATTCTCTACTTTTTTTGTTCTATTGCCGTATGATAGAATTTTTTAGAAATATTAATGTTCGCTGATGCTATAACTCAAAATCGAGAGTGAAATGGGTATTTTTTTTCTCGTGTCGAATAATCAAATTTCTTTCCATGGGGATTGATTCGAAAATAAAAACACACGTTGATCGATCTTCGAATTCTAATGTAAGGTGTAGTGGGGTAATTGCAAAACAAAAATCGTATAATTCGACTTTGACGCCATATTTCTCCCAAACTAACCGTACGAATTCGATGAAATTTATACAGTAGGTACTTCATTGAGTTCTGTGTAACATACTAAAAGCGCGTTGCTCTATGTTGATT
>FIZU01005426.1:0-23630 GCA_900064475.1 Pseudococcus longispinus
GGCTTTTTTTCGGCTTAAAGCTGAAAAAAAAGCTGAAAAAAAGCCGAAAAAAAGCCGATAGCCAGCCAAACGATAATATGCTAAGCCGATAGCCAGCCGAAAGCCGTTATTTAAAATCTCTTAAGCCGAAAGCCGAAAGCCGAAGCCGATTCGTTCGGCTTGACAGCCCTGCATATCAGCCCGTGTTCTAAAAAAGAAATACCGCTTATAGACTTTTTCATATAGATGCCTACTTCGTTGCATGCCAAACATTGCATTAATAGGTATTTTATAATCTGTAATTTTGAATCCGAGTAGCCTACTTCATTCATTAAAATTGCCATAAAATCCAATAAGTGCAATTAAGAAGTATATCAGTTTCAATGAATGAAGAGGTACATTAATAAAATGTTACGTGCATTATTACGAATGCATCAAACACATTGTATTTGTATTATTACGAATAAATTGGTATATTTTGCTCAAATTCGAGGATATAATTTTTAATGACGCATGCTACTCATGAAATCGTTTACGAGCCGGCAAAATATCGTTATGAAATGAAACGAAAAAAACGATATGCGCCAACAGGCATTCAATGACCGCACGATCAAAGTTTAGCTCTAAATCATATCAACGAATGTAGTCGTACGATACGTACTCGTACGTACGCTACAGTGCAGTAGAAAAAAAATCATTGTTTTCTTCCATAAAAATCGATTTATTCGTACAGATGGTATCACAACGTGGGATATCTTAAGAGTAGTTAAAACATAAAAGTCTTTTCATATGTGACGTACGTTTGTGGTTTTGTTTTCTTATTTGACGGTATTCTTAGAGATGTTAACAATTTCTAAGGTTCATGATATGGTTTGATTTCTATTAAAAGCGTTTCAGTGGTGTTAAAATTTTATACGTTTGTGCTTGACCGGCTCGCTATTCTAGTTTTAAATTATTCACATACTTCTTTTTTCATATCATAGTAAACCTATATATCACACGTACGTATACATATAAGTATCAAATACCTTAGTCGTATATCAAAAGAGGAAAACCCAGCGATGATTTTTTTTTTTTCTTCTAAAACCATCATTTTAAAAATTATTTACTCGTATTTCGATAAATAGGTATTTTTTTGGCACATGCTATACCTATGCTTGAAAATCGTGGGAATTTTATAGAAAAAGAGATTAAGTATCATTTTTTGTACAACCGAAGTTCTTTGAAAAAACCTATGTAGTTTCCTGCAGTTAGTGCAGTATTCCATTATTTTTTTTTACATCGATAGTGAATCGTTTTAGCTGTCATTTTTCAATGTTTAGGTATTTTTGTGAGAAAATGTGAAGTGTTAAGTCTTATTTTGAGAGTAGTAGATTAACTGAATAAAAAAGCAAAATTTTAGGTACCTAATATCTACAGAACTGTAGCTATACTTACATCGTACATTTACGTGATTACCCTTTTGTGTTCTAATAATAATTGTTCTCCATTTAGGGCCAGAAAAAGCAACTTTTTTCCACGCAACAATTTACAAATAAACTTTATCGTTACACTGGGTAGTTTCACTCCTAAAACTTTCTCGCCTTGTTTTGTTGTACCTACAAGTTGTTATGTGCAGGCATTAAGGTGGCAGCAAAATCGCATAGTTTCATCATTTTGATGATATTTAAATAAGATTAATTTGTGAATAAAGTATTCGAGATTTGAAAAAATTTCAGCATTCTTCAATGAGAAATAAGCAGGGTTTCCAGATACTTAGATGAAATTGAGAAAAAATTGAAAAAAATCGTTGACAATTGAAACATTATGAAAGATTGTATTCGTACCTAGGTACCTTCATTGTTAGGAAGGATCGAAAAAAATAACTTGAATTTTGATCAAATTCAGGGGGTGGTTCATTTTGAGTTGGGAGTCGTCCACCATAGAAAAATTTGGACTCCTAGCTGAAATGGAGACAAAGCTGGGAGTACTCAAAGTGAGCTCACCTTTGAAAAAAACGTGATTTTTTGCCATTTTTGGGTAGTGCTATTTGCCTGATACCTCAGTCACCCCCTAAAAAGTGCAATCTGAGGTTCTACCCCTGCTCAGGCTACTAACCTCAAAATTGGATACCACTCACGGCCCTCTAACGAAGGAAAACTAGACCTAAAAGTCCCCTATAGATGCAAAAAAATATTTTTATTAAAAAAATGGAAAATTTTTTATTACGGCTTTCATGATTTTTACAAACAAAATCAAATTTTCCAAAGAAAAAATCAATTTTTTATAAAAATTGAAAGTTGGCAACACTGGAATGAAAATTTTTTCATTTTTTATCAAGATGACTTTCTCGCACCGAAGAGGACTTTTAATGCATCTTGATTTTTCAATGATCTGCAACTTTTCAACTCCCTGTTAGAGGGCAATATGTGGTATCCAATTTCGAGGTCGATGGCCTAGCGAGGCGAAGAAACTGAAATTGCACTTTTTGGGGTGTGCCCGATGTACTAGGCAGTTTTTTTCTGTCAAATGACTCCATATTGAAAATTTTTCAACGTTTAACAAAGTTTTTTGATTTAGAAATTTTTGAATTTTTGAAGAACCTCTTATTTCTTTTCAAGGAGGGCTAAACTTTTTTTCAACCATCTCCTGTTTCTGTTGAGTTGAATGAATAACAATTTTTAGTCGAAATGATCCATTAAGATTTTTAATCGATTTTCATTCAAAGTTGATACTTTTCAATATTTTTTTTCGACCAAATTTTGTAACACTTGAAATTATTTTCATCAATTTTTAAGAAATTTTAACTGATTTCTTATACCACATTTTTCCCATTTTATGATTAGGTACAATTCAAATTCAAGAACAGTTTTCCAATCGATTATGACAATCAATCGATAACGATTTTTCATAAATTTTCATCGATTAATTCGTCCTCATTTTTGTTTCGATAATTGGGAAAAAATAGTCAATCAAGTATTAATTAATCGATTATAATCGACAATACTGGTACCTGGTCTATATGTATAAAAATTTTCAACTTTATATGATTTTTTTTCAATTTTTTCTAAGGAAGCGATTTAATAGGAATCAAACTAAATGGCTTGGAAGGAGAGAGGAAACACTTGATAAGAATTATTTTCTTGAAAACAGAAATGGGCCGGATAACAAATTAAAAAGAAATAAATGCAGACAAAAGTAAAAAAAAAAAAACAAATAAACAAACATGATCAAATTTCCAGAAAAAAGGAGGTACAAAACCATAAGAATTTTTCAATTTTAATCGAAATTGTGTGGAGGAAAAAGCGTAAAATAAGGGAACTTTCAAATTTGAAATGCTGGATAACTTTTTAAACGTGTAAAATTCTTCTTCTTCTTGATGCCTTGCACTCTCTTGCGTCGGCTGCTATAAGCGGACAAAATTTGCATACAAACGTATTTTATACTTCTAACCATATTTTAGCCTATAATCAGTTAGGCATATGCAAATTTTACTCTTGAATATGGAAGTCGTTTTTAGGCATTTAAAAACTTGGAGCTTTGTTGCATCATCAATATACTTAATTGAAATTCAGGTGAAAAGTATCTCATACTTTAAACATACATATAGGGTGTTTCATAGCTGATACCCCTCTTACTCATACTAAACACAAGTAGGTACCTATGTTTGACTACCCTTAGAATTGAAGGGACAAAGTTATGCTCATTCAAAAATATATACCTATATATTGTTAATTTGGTTCATCATTTTTTATTGGTCATATAAATAGAGCTTTGAATTTTATGCAAAAAGAATAAAAAAATCTCTAAATATGTGCATATTTTATGCATTTTAAATGCTCAAAATACGAGAAAATACGTATTTTTGAGCCCAAATATGCAAAAATATGAAAAAATCAATATAGGTGTCTATGGAAAGGATTGTTTGCACTGAAAAACATAAACAATAAAAAATTGAAATGAAATGAAAAATCGAGCAGCAATAATCAAACAACAGGTTTTATTCAAAATTGAACTTTTTTGTTGGAATTTTTTATAGTTTTGCAATTTTGGCAGCAAAAAAAAGGCCAGAAATCAATTACTTCGGCCTAATTTGAGCAAAACCTCAAAATATGCAAGAAAAAAGCGAAAACATGTCGAAATATGCTGAAATATGCTCTTTTCATTCCTAAAATATGCGAAATATGCATTTTGGGTCGAAATATGCAAAATGAAATTAGGCTCATTCGTCAGAAAATTTTATGAATCGTATAGATCCCTTGGAATATTCAATTTTTCTTCACCGTGGACGTACATGCAATTTCATAAAATTTAAACCCCTCAAAATTTTCACTTAAATTTCTCCAAAAAGTGATTTTTTAGGTTTCTCTTGAAAATGAACACGCCACAACTTTTAATTCAAGCACTATAGAAAGCTGGAACTTGCGGTATTGAAAATAGGGCCTTTTTTCACACAAATTAAGCTCATAATATTATAGTACATGATTATTATAAAAAAATTGAAAATTTTACTAAAACTGAAAAAAAACACAAAAATTCTATTGTGTTAAAAAAAGTATATATTTTATGAGTTTTTGGGGGTTTGCCTTATCATCGAACTTCAAAAACTTATGGATAGAAAAAAAAGCAGAATGAATGATCCTTCCAATGGAGCAAAACCGCAACCCTCTACCTATCATAGTTGAAATTTTATGACAAATCAAAAGTGTTAAACAAGATTGGAGAATTTTTTTTGAATGAGCATAATTTTGACCTTCAATTTCAAGGATAGTCAAACATACCTACTTATGCTCAGCATGAGTTGCCTGCTTACCTCACCCAGTGGAATTAGGGTCGTTGACATAAAATGCTATTAAAATCCTCAGAGTTAAGAACTGAATTAGAAAATTGTCACATAATGAATAAATTCTCACATTTGGAAACCCTGTATTGCATTTTGGAATAAACTGGATGAAATTTTGTGCATGCAATTGATTCCATTTTGTGGTAGCTGGTAGAGATGAAGTGAAGTCAAAACAAATCCTCCAGAGAATTCTAAATAAGGAGCTAAGTATGCAACTTTGTTCCCGTGAATTATTTTTGTTTAATCTTCTCCTTTCGCAAATAAAGGATACGATTTGCTTGCCACTGCTGCAATGTTAATACCTACTTGCTAAAGTATATTTTAGTACCTTTGTTTTTTAGTTAAAGGCGACGTATCGTCTACCCATTTAACCTCATCCCAATATAAGGTTCAATAGTATTAAATGAATTGACAGGGATAGATACGATTTTCGTACTTTTTGTTTTATATTCATGTTGTAGGTACTTACCTTCCTAGTTTAGAGAGTACATAATCTAATGTTTTGATAATCCATTCATTCGTCGTATTTTTTCACTAAATAGGTATGACATTTGTTTTCAGATACTCATTCTGGTTTTATTATCGACTATGGTAAATGCGAAACCCAACTTATACCATACCTATCCCAGCTACTACAAACAGTACGAAATCCAACAACCGCAACCTAATTTATTTCACAGCGTTAAAAGTCAATTTCATGCACAAGACGAATATGGTCAATATTCGTACGGTTACAACGACGGTGTAAGTTCAAAAATTGAATCGAAGACAGCCGATGGCATCACACAAGGCTCATACTCGTATGTCGATTCGAATGGAATCATCCAAAAAGTGAATTACATATCAGACGATATAAATGGATTTCGAGTTTCGGGATCTAATCTTCCGGTTCAGCCAACTTATCAGTATGATATTGAGGATGAAGAGATACCTTCGGATGAAAATGAAGTGAGAATGAATTATTAATCCGCTTGAATTAATTCATCTATTTTTTATCTAAAGAAAATTCGATAATTTATATTTCAATTTTCGAGAATTTTTAATCGTAATTTAAACTTTTTTAAAAATAATTAAAACTTTAGATATTTGTTGATCCGTCCGAATTGAAAATCGAAGTACCCTTGGTAATGTCAAGTTCAAACATAGAACCAGTAGAAACGCCCATTGAGAAGAATGCAACAGAACAGACTGTCTCGATAGAGCAATCCGCGAAATCAGTTTCGTTATTGAGTAAAACTGGGCCAACAATTTCTACTTTGGTGCCTACATATGCTTATGACCATTCTACTTACAACCCTTATTCGCTTCATTCAAATGAACTCGGAGCGATATCTATGGGTTCGCTGGGGTTCTACAATGTACCAGCGCTATCTCCGGTTTATGGTCAATTTCACTCTCAGGTACGTAATTTTAAAAAAATACATTAAGTGGGTGATTGAGTATCTAACAAGGGAATTAATCGAGATGTTCAACTTGAATTTCGACGAGAGTCTGATTTTTGGAAAAAACGTATTCCGAAACCCCCGCAACGAACTGTTTTGTTGTCTGAGTTGATTTTTCGACTTTGACAGAATTTTTGAAAATTTTGAAAATTTTTGAAATAAAGTAGGTATACTCACATAAAATTTATAAAAATTAGGTTCCTAATACTTAATAATCGTTGACCTCTTAAAACCAAATTTCACTATTTCCGGCTGTCTTGGAGCCTCCAGTAAAATTTATATTTTTCCCATCCAATATTTTTAGATTTCTCCAGAAAACGTCAAAATTATAGTTCAACGAGAAAATCCACTTTTACAACGATTTCAGCCAGACACCTCTGCTTTTTTGAGCACTTTTCAATTTGGGTACTTTTCTTACTTTGATTTTTTCGAGATTTTGCTGGGAGGCTCCAAAATGGTCAAAAATTGAGAAGTAGTCAGTATACATTTGATATTCAACAATTTACAGTTGAAGTACCCACTTTATTTTAAAAATGGTAAATTTTCCCTAAAAAATTACAATTTTCAATTTTTTAAATAAATTCGTCAAAAATTTGAAAAATTAAGTCAAGTAGGTACCTAACTGAAATTTTGGTTAAGAAAATTTCAAAATACTAATACCTATGCACTTTGGAAAAATTCTATTTTCATTTAAATTCAAGTTGGAATCTTGGGAAGAGGTTCCTAAGATTGGACTTGGACTTTTTGCCTCTTGGGACGAAATGATTGGTGAAGGCACCTAGTGTACAAATATCTACACATTTTTAAATTCCATTTTAATTCGGGTAGGTAGTTAGAAACTAAAGAAAATAAGAATAATTGTGCAATTTTATAATTTTCAAAATTTTCGAGTTATTTGATGAGGGCCCTGAGGCTGGTAGACCCCTGGTTCTCCTAAATCCGGCACTGGAAATTCCCCGATTAGTAGGTAAATACATTAGGGTGGAATAAAAAAATCATTCTTCGGATTTTGACCAAATCCAAGGGGATAGTTCATTTTTAGTGTGAGATGCACCATAGCAAATTTTAGGCCCCTAACTCAAAGGGGGACGGTGCTAGGGTGCTTAGAGTTAGGTCACTTTTGAAAAACACGTGGTTTTTTGCTACTTTTGGGTAATGCCACCTGCCTGGCATCTCGATCATCCCCCTGAAAAGTGCAATTTGAGTTTCTACACATCCCTAGGCCATTTACCTTGAAATTGGATGTCATTTATTGCCCCCTACCAGGGGGTTGAAATATCGCAGATCACAAAAAATCGAGATTTTTGAGTTGCAAAAAAATAAAATACCCTCCACTTGGTACCAAAACCAGACCTAAGGTGCTCCTATTGATGCAAAAAAGTCATTTCGATTAAAAAAATTGAAAATTTTTCATTAACTTTGAATTTTTGCAAAAATATTTTTTTTTGCTATAACAAATTTTAAAAATTTTGATTTCTTATGCAATGAAAAATTTTCAATTTCAGTAAAATCGAGAAACTTGAAATTTTTTCTGCAAAGTCGAAAATACTCCATTTGTAAAAAAGAACAAAAAATCAAAGTTTCTCTTTACTGATCGATTTGAAACAAGGATTTTTAGGCCCCTTGATCATCTCGGAGAAAGATGTGGGTTCCCAAAATGAGGTCATTGGGGCACTTTGATAAAAAAAAATGGAAAATAAAGCCTTCCCTGACCCCTCCCCCCAATACTACCAATGAAAATATAAAGCATAATGTATGCTTTTGCACTTTCTGCTATGTCGAACTGAAGTGCACATTCCACTTCCAGTCTGAATTTATCTAAGTCTATAAGTTCAAAGAGTCGGACACAATGTTATCTCGTCTCGTGAAATGTCTAAAAGTAAAATTTTGAAACAGTCTAAATTTTTCCAAGTTCAAAAGTAAAATGACCACTTTATAAAATTTTTCAGAATCGAAAAAGTCAGAATTTCTGAAATTCTCCGTGTCCAAAATTCGTTTGAAGTGTGAAAAATTTTTGCAAGATCAGAAAATGAAAATCTAAAATAGCTTAACAAAATGTCTGAAACTCAACGTTATCTATAAAATAAAATTTTCGGAGTCTAATACGTCTAGTTGACCAAAAAATTTTTTAATTTCAAATAAAAATTCAAAGTGTTTGTCTGACAAATGTTTAAAAGTCAGCGTTAGATATCTTTGAAATTTTCTAATTCCAAAAAGTCAGTGGAAATCTGAAAATTTTTCCAAGTCCAAAAAATGTTGACAACATGTCTAAAAGTCAGCGTGACGAAATTTCGTGACTAGTTTGGCCATCGCAAAAGCATAGGTATCCTATGCTAAAAAGGGGAAATTATCGAATTTGGCCTAGATGCAGATTGATGGTGTACCTAAATTGCAAGAAAAAATATTTCGATCAGAAAAAATCGAGAATTCTAAAAAAATTAATTGTATAAACCTACGGAAGTGTAGTACTTATTTCGAAAACAGATTTTTTGGACGGGAGGGGGGTATATTTTGACTGAAATTTGCGTTCATAACTCATTTGATCTTAAAGTTAGGCAGAAAATTCCTCATTATGGAAATTTGTTCAATTTTCGAAGTAGGTAGGTATCTATTTGTACTTACCCATTCTTATGATTAAAATATGATTTGATTGGTTTTTTTTTGAAAATTCATCGTATCGAAACATTAGAAAGTGGTAATAATAAAAACTTTCTTTTTAGTTTTTACCTGCGCAAGTTAACAAAAAACTCTCTTTTTTTAGGATGAACTAGGACAATACAGCTACGGATATTTCGGAGGCCCATCCAGCAAAGTGGAAACAAAAACATCGGATGGTATCACCAGAGGGGGATACAGCTACGTAGATGCGAATGGAATTTTACAACGTGTTAACTACATCTCTGATCCGATAAATGGTTTTCGTGTACATACTACAAATTTCCCTGTTACAAATTTCGCCCAATCGGCGTATTATCCGTCTGAATATCAACTGCCAAAATTTAATTTAGCGTCTAATCAGAAAGTGGAAGGATAGAATTAAATTATCGGAGTTTCATCGTTCATTAGAAAATTTAATATAGGTAGATAGGTATACGAGTTCGTATTGTATAGGCAAAGTATGCAGCTGGCTAGGTACCTGTGAAATTTTCGTTTATTTTTGTCTTTTTCGTTTTTACGTTTTTTGTTGGTTTTTTCTCACTCTAAATCATAAATAATACATAGTTTCCCAAAGAAGAAAACGTATTATATTATCTAAGGCTACTGGCTAGCCATCTTGACATGGAACACATTTCAATAAAAAATTACCACTTGTACAGATAAATTTATTTTGCTTTCTCGAGCCGTGTAATCTCCGAAGGGCCAAACAAGCTCCCAAAATCTATCGACATTAATACTTACCAATCTGATATCAAAACGGTAATGACCGAAATCATATTTCAAAACATTAGAGAGCCTCCTTGAAGAAATTTCCTCTTGAAAAAAAATCAATACTATGAAGAAGAGAGCTTTTTTTGAATTTTTTGAAGTGATATGATGGCATCTCAATATAAATTGACCGATGCTAAGTATACCGGTATACTTACCGAGTGTAAACGGAGTGTAACCAGAATTTGGTATTTTTCAAACTGTTTTTACAAGGGCTTTGTCAATAAAAATATAAAATTGAATCGAAACACATTGTCGAAGGCTTTTTAAAGCTCGCGATAAAACGAATTATTTATTTTTGTGTACTCGCATTGTTCAAAATGTGAATTTCAACACGTACAAACTCCAAAGTGACCGCCAATCGAAAACAAATGTACAGCTAGGCCCATTCAAAATGTTTTTTTCGAAGGTGTAGCAGTGGTAAAGACGAAAGATGTTTAGCTGTATACACATTTTGGTATACATTCAAAAAGCAATTTACGTTTTACGATCTGTTTTCTCAAATTTTTCACATTTTCGTGTGATTTTATTATTCCGTGATAAATTTGAATATCGCTTTAAGCAACTGACGAATTGAAACTCGAGCATGTGTTTGGTAGGGACAGGAAATCATAACTCGGGTAAAAGTAAGTCATACATACACGAGTATTTTGAGTATCTCATACGCAGAATTTAAATGGAAAATAAAGCACGAGTCTACGATTAACTAACTTTATCAGTTATTACGACTTTTGTAATTAAAAAGTAAGTATGCAGGTAGCATGCCTGACGAACACAAAAAAATAAAATATACCAACTTTTATTAGCCAGTTGGTCATATAGGTAATAAAATCTTTAGTAGGTATTGTTAAATGTGGACGTTGGCGTCGTCTAACTAATCAGTATACCTAGGTAGATGTATAAGCATAATTAATAGGTACCTATCACATGATCTAGAGATGTAGGTTGCGAACGATGATATGATGGGGGAAAATGAAATAGATATGCGTTATATTTTTTCGATACGCCCTCTTGGATGTGCGTGATAGCTTATAATTTATCTAAAACTTTTATTGGGAAAACAATGAATTATTGGATACATTTTTTTTTTCAAAATCATACTCTGATTTAAAAATGGTTTAGTATACCTACATACGACCGTACGTATGTGTTTAAGGTCTGCTATTCAAAAGTAATTTTCAATTTTAATTTAATGAACTTTATTCACAGTCCACAGCAGATGCATAATAGCGCATTGCATGGAGGGAGAAGACGCGCGTAGAATTTCTACAGTAGACAATAAGTTTATTCTTCTGATTTATGATAATTTTTTTAATAAATAAAATACAAGGTGTTTCAGGAATCATCTGTCATAGACGAGATTTGGTTACAATACAATAGAGTGCCACTAAAATTTTTTCAGATGAACAAGTTGCCTATCTCAAATATTGTGGGGATGAATTTCTTTTCAAAAAAACCGAATCAAAACTAATTTTCAACTGGAGGGAACGGGCAGTACTTTGAAAATTGAACAAATTTTCATGTTACGATGTTATAATCAAACTTTTTTGTCAAATTAAAAATAATAAACAAGATTTCAAAAAAAAAAAATTCGAATGTGCATAACTTTGCCCCTTTAATTCCAAGGGTATGCAAACATATCTACTTCGGCTCAGGATGGGTCACCTACTTACCAGTTGGAAGGTGGTCACTCTTAACAGGGACACCCTGTATTTCACCAAAGTTCGGTATTATGATGAGAAATTTCAGAAGTTGAAATACAACAATGCCTCTTAAGAAAACTTGAGGGGGTTAGGGTCGAAACAACAATTATTTTCTTACTTTTGGGGTAAGAAAAGCTCGTAAAAAAATTTGAGCACGATGGGAAGACCCAAGTAAAAAACTCGGCTGATTTGATATGGAATGAGCTGAACCTCGAGTGGTACAGGTTACAGCCCCTTCAATTTTGATTACAACTCATTCTCACGATTTGTTCATTTTTTAATATACCTACTACCCATTGTCATATTTGAAAATTTGGTATTGATTCGGTTTTTTTGATAAGGAATTTGTCCCTTCAATATTTCACATAGGCAACACGATCAACTATTCAATTCATCCGAAGTTTTTTTGGTAGCGTCCTGTTCTCTTGTTATATCCAAATCTTGCCTAGGGCAGATGATTTCCAGCACACCCTGTATAAAAAAATTAATTAATTTCTTCTTTAATCTTTGTACATTTTTTATTTTTCTAAGTTTAAAATTTAAATCAGAAATTCCCTTCAAGAATTAATACTGAAAGTTTTTAGATGTTTTACAGGGGAGAGGGGGGGGGGGGTGAAAAATAATTGAACTGTTGTGAAATTTTGACGAATGTTGACATAATGCGTGTAATTATGTATGTGAATTTACTGACATGTTTTTGACTTTTTTTTGACAGGTTTTTGAGAATTTTTGAGAATTTTTTTCAAAGGATAAAAGCTTTATACAAATTCTGTTGGTATCTTGAAAGTATGAAAAATGCTTGCGTTGCATTGTTTTATTTCAACAAGAGAAAGTTTTTCTTTCCAAAGTAAAGTCTGAAAAATTCCTAACCTATTTGCTACTACCTTTTATTTTTTTTTAAATGTACCTAGAATTCTGAAAAAAATCTCAACAGATGCCATTACATAATAATCAAATAAACAGTTGCATTATTTTTATTAATTAAAAAGATAAAACCCATTATCGTTAGAAAAGTAAATAAATAACCCGAAAATAAATTCATTCACGTGGTAGCACTGGTATTGGATCAATGCCCATATTTTTCGTTCGTTTCATTCATTAAAACGATCCGTAGGTATGTAAACATTACCTCCTCCGCATTCTTATCGAAGATTATATGTTTATATTCTCACTGATAAACGTACTCACGAATGATCGAAGTCGAATGATCGTAGAATTATTTGTTAAAAAATGTACTATGGAATTTTGTTTCTAATAATATTATATTTGCTGACGGAGTTGAAAAGTATTGATTGTTCTATTGGTGATACTTATCCAACATATCGGTCGTGTGTTACAGAATGTACAAAAAATACTTGCGAAAATGGTTAGTAAAATGAAGACAAGTGAGTAATTTTTAGGTGTTGTAAATTGACATTGTTTTAAATTTACAGATGGTATCAGCTATTCTTCTGCAGTGAAGATCAAATGGTATTTAAAATTATTATGGAACTGTCGCGATAACTGCGAATACGAGTGTATATGGCCTATGGTGAGAATTTGTATGAAGAAAGGATGGGAAATACCACAATTCAGTGGAAAGGTAAATTCTATATTTATTTTATCTCACCGGAGAGTATTTTTCATGGCATCTCTTTGTTACAGTGGCCATTTATACGATGGTTGGGTATGCAGGAACCAGCATCTGTAATATTTTCCATTTTCAATTTGATAAGTAGCATTTATATGTATAATCAGTTTCGTAAAGCTGTTAGAACTCCGTTTACTATGTATTGGATTTGGACGGTGTATGCTGGGGTAAGAAGAAATACTGATTATAAACTTGGAACAATGTTAGGAAAATGTTTGAAACGTAATATTTAATTTCTAGGTATCTTCAAATGCTTGGATTTGGTCTGTAGTATTTCACATTCGTGATATTCCATTTACAGAGCGTATGGATTATATTAGTGCATCGACATTGGTATACTATACGTTCTATGCTTTCGGTTACAGGTAAATTTGGTATATTTAGATTCTACTAATGATATTTTGTACAAGAAATACTATTTTAAAATGTTTTATTACGCAGGATGATTATTTTTCAAAAACTATTTACCAAAGTATTATTCGTTTGCGGCTGCTTATTTTTTTTCGTACAACATACATTGCATTTAATAATGAAACCTTTCGACTATCATTATAATTTTGATACGTTGGTGTTCGTTGGTAAGTATCATGAGATGCGAATTAAATTTAATCTAAATTAAATTACTCTAAACGTACATGGCTTTTGTATTTTTCTATTTTAGGAATACTGACTGGTATCACCACTTTATTATGGTGTCTTTGGAACTGGAACATCATAAGTCATGTTAAATATGCTACGATATATGTATCATTGACCACAATCGTTGCTTTGCTCGAAGTTTTCGATTTTCCTCCAGTTTTTTGGGTATTTGATGCTCATTCGATGTGGCATTTGGCTACAGTGCCGCTACCATATTTTATATACAAGTCAGTGAATATATTATTCTCGAAAGTGGGTATTTCTCTGGATAAAATATTAACCGAATATGTATTTTTGAAAACATTTCAGATTTGCAATCGAAGATTGTCGTTATTTACGAAGACATACTCATAGATCAACTGTGGCAACAGTTGGCAGGTCATAACTACGGCCATTCGGTGCTTGAACTTGGATTACGTATTGGTTGAAGGAAAAATGAAAGAGTTGAATTCTGTGATAAAAAAAGGTGATTTTGGATAAAAGTTCATGAGGAAATGTTAATCTGAATTTATCTGGCACCACGTTTTATAAAAAATACTTATCTCCTATACGATTGCGTATAGGTTGTGTACTTTGTATAGTGTACAATGTGTATGTAAATTTTACATTTTAAAGATCAATTATTACGTTAGAATAATGTTTTACGCTCATGACATTTTTGCATTGAATTTTATACTTAATTTTGTTCTACTTAATTGTACTATCGAAGACTTGTCGAAACAATGTTTCGTATTTGCTGCAAATTTTCCTCAAATTTTATCGACTTATGACATTCATGTTTTTGTTTTTATCTAAGTTCGTAACGTAAATTTTGTTCATGTTTTAAAATTCTCATTTTTATTTATTTTTTTAAAAATCCATTCGTGTATTGTTAAACGTAGCGTTACCAAAGCCATGATAAAAATATTTTGATTTATTTTAATGTTTAATAACTTTAGTTTAATAGTTGTTAAACCGAGATACGATTAGCTTGATGTTGTTGCCTATGGATAAGATATGATTTCAAATCAGGTTTTTCAATTACCAATTTTATTTTTAGTAAATTCATTTTTTGTATTAACTGATTGAATAAGTTTCGAAAGAAGAATGTAGAAAGCTTTACCTAATATAAGTCAGTCTCTGTTTAAAAAAAAATGTAACTCTTAAACCAAAAATTTTCATTTGTTATTCGGAAAGATATCAACAAACGTGAATTTTTTACGTTTCAGTGTTACATTTCTCAACCAAATGGTAGACTTTAAGTTGCAAAAGCATTCGTTTTGTTAGTTTTTTTAATTACCTTATTTTTTTTTATTTGTTACAAAAAAACAAGTGTGATATTTTTAGAGTATCTGATATCTGTTTGTTTATTGAGTTTTTATTGCATTTTCTGTTATGAATTTTGGTTGATCTCAAGTAGAAAGAAATTTTGCATTTTATTAGTTTTAAACGATTTGTCAGTCAAAGTTTAAAAAACTCGAGAACTTTTTTGAAATATTTTTATGCTTTATTGTTGTAATAAAATATTTTCAGCTAATTATGTGTTTTTTTAATGGAAATGTAGGATTGTTTACATGCGTTAATAAATGCTTATCGAATGAACATAAAGAACCCCAAATTAGGATGCGTGGATTTGGATTCTAATGCAATAATATGACAATAGGATATTTTTAATCGCAACATTAAACGTAAAAAAATAAAGATACCACGGCATAATACATAAAAAAATGTTTCAACGTGATGAAACGTTACACGACACCCACATGTATTTTGCTTCATGGATGCGCATTCCACTTAAGGTAATTTTAAAGGATGTAATCTATAAAGAAAAATATTGAACTCAATTGTGTGACGTTCTGCTGTCCTATTTATATTAAAATACACACGAAATTACTTTCATATCGAAGAGTTCAAACTTTTAAAGAACTCGTATGCGTAACTGTAAATTTCCAAAAATCCGAGGTTACAGAATCATAATTCAGTTATATCGATGTTATTTTCATCTTTTTCAAGTAGGTACTTGTCCAATCATGTGAAGTGGCCAAGTTCTCAACTCTTTTCTATGTTTTGTTCTATATTTTCCTGTTACATCCTGCTCCTGCATTAATTATCGAACGTTCGTCCATCAATTTTATATCGATTCCTTTGAATATGTATTGATGTGTCCTCGTTCTAATAATTTACATAGGTACATATTTCTTGAAACCAAATCTACCTACGCTGCGTACCCGTACATCTTTGAAATTGAAAATACATTACTTATCACGAATTAATTACGCAGGGTTTTTGTTTTGGTTGGTAAGATACGGTGAAAAGGAGAGAAGTGCACCTCACAGCGGGGCAGATTTTCTATTCGAAGTACGCAGACGTATATCATAACGAAGTACGCTTACTTCAACGTTGAGGGTTGTATTTTGCAGTCTACGTTTCTCTGATTTGCATTGCTTACGACGATTTCCGAACATAACTAGACAAAACTTTTCCAGGTAAGTGACATTTTTCTTTACTTTGAGTTTACACCAATTAAATCTTTCACAATTAGAAATAGTAAAATAAGTAGAATAGTTATTAGTTATATTTTATTAGGGATGTCACATAATTGTGATATTTAAAGGGTACCAAATAATTCTCCAGAATTCCAGGACTCGATAACTCTCGTTTATTGAATAATATTTCTTTACAAAATTTTCGTAAATTGCTTTATTTTTGATTCGGGTAGGCTAGTTTTTTTCTTTATTTTTGCGTAACCCGAGAGCAAATTGTTTTCAGACATATCCTTCGATTAGATAAATTCGGAAACGTTTGAAGAGCGCGCGCATTGGGATTGTCTGGGCGCGAATTTTTCATCTATACTTGCTTCTTAATGGTACATTTTATCCAGGTGAATTATTCACGTTGTTCGGGAATAATTCACATGCGCATGATTCCAGTTTGACATCACCTTGATAAAATGTTTACAGATGGACTGAATATGTACATTGTACAGTTGTTTATTGCTGTTTGACAGCGCCTAAGTTTGCTTTATTCCCACTTTTAAATTTTGATTACCTTCGTGTGTCGAAGTAGTTGCCGAGTTTTCGCCGTGAATATAAAAACCGCGAGACTGAATTCATGTTAATATTTTTCCAGTAGAATTGACGTAATATGATGGAAATGAGATTCAACATTACAACCAGTGAATATGGCGACGTTAACGAATATCAAATCAAACAAATTGTATGCACTGCTATTAATAATATGCTGTGGTATTTTATTGAAATAGCTATCGCCGCCAATTTAATATTTTTCATCCTCGTAATGGGATGCATGTATTTTTGGAAACCTCGTCCTTACAAACAGAAGTACGCAACGTAAGGGTTGATTTTGTAATGAGCGAATAGCTGGGTAAAATCTAATTTTTTTATATTTTTCTAGATTAACTATTGAAGAAGAAAGCGAAATCACAGACGTTTCTATCAAAGAAGTGAACGAAGCTGGCTGGAAACCTGTCACTACTTTTGTTACTGATGCTCCTTATGAAAGATTCGAAGCTCCTCCATCGTACGACGAACTGATAAATCAACCAACTACGATTTCAATTGCAAATGATAATAACGAGTGCTCTAGTTATGTTTTCATCAATCTTAATCCGTAAACCTTTGAATGTACGTTTGTTATTTATTAATTTATATCGAGTGTGTTGAACTCTGTCGGTTTTCAAATTACCTCCCCTCCTTTTCCCTTCTCCCAAGTGATGAATGTTCTGCAAGACAAAATTAACTGTTGCAATCATGATGTATGAAATAATATGCTATAAAAATATTATAAATTTTTTAGTGTTTGAAATAATTCGCAAGTATCATGATTGGCATTATCAAAATACTCATTGATTTTTATACCTATGATTTTATAATAAATTTGAGTTATTACAATACCGGTGTTTTCTAATTTGTCAAATTATACCTCTTTTTAACATGTTAGAAACTTGAGTGTTCAATTTAATAACATACATGAGATATGTACATACAATTTATTATTTTTTCAACAGGGCTAATATAATTACAATAGAAGAAATAACGCAAAACGCAACTAAGAACGATCGTAATCTATTTATAATATGGTGTACCATCGGGATGATAATGTCTTTGCTTTTTACCGGTTCCTACTGGTCCATGACGTCGTTCCCATAACATGCGATGTTTTTGTTTCATGTACACTCTACGCGAGTACATCGCTCCTTGACCAATATCACCGTCTAGGTAGAACAGAATAATTAATTTTTATACCATTTGTCCGCAAAATAAGTGATACATAGTATCAAAATACAAATCCATACATTTGATGAACCAATTGACTTCGTTATTTTTGTACGCTTCCCACACAGGGCGGCATCTTTCTTTGCCTTCTTTTCCTTCGTAAATCATGCAGTCGTCAAATCGAGCCATCAATAAGGATAGAATCTTCGAATCAACTCTCCTGAAAATCAGAATCGTTTAAGTGATATGATCAGGAAAACTAGTTCAATCGATATAGGGACTAGGGACTTACATGTCGCGCTTCAGCTGTGATTCTGCTTCATGATGGCATATAACGTCATAATCGTAACACTGATCAATCGTTGGGACTCTTTGATACTTCCTGTGATACCAGTAGTAGGTTTTCTGATTTGGTTCGATGATATTTTCTGCAAAGAAATAATCACGCGTGATGAATTACTTTAGTCGGTAACTAGCGGTGGGAGAATAAATCACACAATATGTAAGAACTATTACGATTATGACTTACTTTTCAAATAAATCATAGGTTGTAGGACATTTCTAATACCAAATGCGACGACTTTTTCCATAAAATTTCTAGGCGGATAAGCTTCCCAATCACGATGAACAACATTATAGTTTTTACGATCGAATTCCGCCATAGTATTAGTTGAAATATTAACTGGTATATTAATTATTTAAAGTGTATTTCAAAAGAATATTAGGAAAATGAAATACACTCTTTTTGCCCTTTAACTTTACATCTCCATCTTCGTTCTAAATTTGTTATCAATTTTTTTTAGCGATTGTTATGATTATTGAATGTTGCCAAAATTCAAACACATAAATTTTTTGAAAAATTCAAAATGAACAATCAACGAACCAGTCAATTAGCCGAAATTGTTTATATTTTCAATATTAATAACGAAAGCTTGTTTAATTTGAAATATTATAACTAAAATTGACTATAACGTGACAAAATTATCGAAATTTGTTTTTAATGATTCAATTTAATGTATACATTATTTGTTAATCGTTTTTCAATATAACATCGAATACCATCAGACCATCACGAAAACTATTACTTTATGTACAAATCGCTGTGACGTTACGTCTGGCAGCACTGTAAATAACAAAACAATTCCGCCACATTTTTTAATTTTCGTGTTTCTTCATCTCTCTCTTTTCTGTAGAAGTAGAAATTGACTATATTTTTCATCAATTTTCAACGGTTTTACTACTTCACTTTTGGATTTCATTGCATTTTCTGCGGCATTTCATTTCTCCGTTTTTGTTTGAAATCAATTTCAAACTAAAATACATCAACTTGTCGGTTATAGGAAGAGAACATTTCTGTACAGTATTTGAAACAAATGGTTATTATTCGTTGAACTTTAGTCCGGTAAGTATCCATAAGTTCAGTATTTCTTCACTTTAGAATAACGTTATGCTATTTATCTATTTCTATTTTCCATACCCATATTCCAATATAATTCACTGTACGAATGAAAATTCGCCAACTTATTTTTCATCGCAATTTTGTACCGTAGGTGATTTTCAGGGAAGCATGCATTTCATAAACTGTTCAATTCCCAACTTTTTACATGCAATATGATGATAGTAAATCATTATAGTTTTTAAAAACGAAGTTATAATCCAATTTTATTTTATTACGTTTGAAAAATCTATACAGATATACCAATAGTTGTATATCGCAGTACCTTGGCCATCACAATCCACATGATACTCGTAATCATAGAAATAAGTACTCCTAAAATTCCAACATCGTAACTCCATCCAAAGTTGAAATCTCTCGCAGGATAATATTCCTTCCAGTATTTTGAGATGTGCATGTTAGCTGTGTTGGCAGTTTGTTGAACGACCCCTTCGTCAATAATGTACGAAACTGTTGTATTCAATATGCCTGAATTTTCGTAGTTCTGTTGATTCTTACGATAGTCTAATTTCTTTATATGTAGAATTAATACGATAATTAGAGAGAATGTTCCTGAAATTATGATAATTTTGTTTCAGGTTAAATCACGTTTGAAAATCAGTTACAAGAATGGACCAGGATGATAAAGGTAAAAACCTACCTGCCAGTAAATACATGACTCCTGTAATTAAAATAGCGCTTAACTGATGTTTGATAACTCCAAAAGTACCAATCATAGCTGCACTTCCCAGTAAGATTAAACAAACTAGGCCGGATGATATTGAAACGTTTTTCATTCCTAATAATCGTAGTTATTTTATGTACAACATTGGTGAGATTTCGCTTCAGATTAATTAGATGTACTCACTGTAATTCCAAGTACTGGATAAATGTTCCTCATCTTTGAATTGTTTGCTAGATAGGTAATAAATGCACGAATCAACCGGGAAATAAATTCGTCTCAAAAGATCCATTTGTTGATCTGCAATTAAAATGAGGAAATTAAATTCGAATTATCATTTTAACGTAATAATTGTTTTTTTTTACCATTTAGTTGAACACACATCGTCCAAATTCCACCTTTCATTGGTACCAGGTATATTGTAACTGTTGCGTTATTTTGGCCATAAAACGTTACGTTTCCCGCTTCATTTTTGTGGATAAAATCATCTATGGAAATCTTGACAATCGCGTCGTCTAGAAATGGTTCTACCTTCACATATGGAGGTCCATTTACCGATCTTCTTGTTCTGATTTCAATTTCTCGAATTTTACGAATATCCCAGCTTATGTACTCCCAATGACTGGTCATTAGGCTCAGACATGTTAAAATGGTCGCACAACTGGTTAGCAATATTGTCGTTAGTAATAGTATTATCGGCGTGTTTGTCGAAGGATGCGGATACCGATAAGATTCTTGTTCGTCTTCTTGTACATACTTCTGTTCAATTCTTTCCATACAATTGAAAGTTTCATCTTTTAAATCTATATTCATTTTTTTACCTGTTTTTCATTACTAAATCATGCGGTTACCTGAATCATGCATTCTTTTCATCGAAATTTCTCTCGTGAAAAAAAAAATTAGAAATGATTTATTAAATTAAATGAAAAGTTAAATGTCGATGGTTTCTTCACGTTTTAAATCATGAAATGACATAGCATTCGGTTCAACACTTTGAAAAATCACGCGAATTCTTTTACATTTCTTTTAGTTTTGAAAGAAAATTTTTTCAAAAGAAAAACCGCACTACGCGCAAACTTCGTGGTCAAAAAGGAAAATGAATTGTGATATCTTGAAGTGCGTTTTGTAAAAGCTTACTAGCTAACGCCCGTCGGTCGAGCTAAAAGTCGTTCGTCTGATTGGCGCCATTTCGCTTGGGGGTTTGTGTTATCGAATGAATTCGATCAACTTAATTTTATTATTTTTTTATCATTTATAGTTCGGCTTTTCGTTGTATTTTCAACACTCGCTCGACTTGGGAATGCTTTCGATTTCACATTATGGTAATTTTCGCGAATTTTGACTCAATAAGTGCTCGTACGAGTCTAAAAATAGAAAGGTTATACCAAAAATAATTTGCGAAGACATTTATTTTATAATGTTCTGGAAATGAAAGGAATTCGGTATAACGAAGATTTGTGTGGTAGCATTTTAGGTACATTTTGTTAATTTTAAATTTTCTCGATGTTTTGTCGAAGTAATAACGCTATGCTTTTTTTTTTTAGTCAAGGCGAAAAGTATAATAATTTGTATTTTTTTTTCTTGGAAACTTGCCGGTTGCGCTTAAATGTCGTAGTTTCGATTTTTGGTTCATATTTCATGTTTTCCACCATTGTACGTAGACCTATATAAATGATAATGGGATGAAAAATTTGTATGGGGGAAAAACCAATACTATTCTTGAGAATTTTTGTTTAAATTTCCCATTGTTCGATCAATATATTTTTATATTTGCGAAAATATTATTGTAGGAGAAAAGCAGTAGGCGACTTATTTTCTTATTTGGGAAAATGCTTTTATCTGATAATTGTGTGTAAAATATTCTATCGAAGAAAAATACGAATTTACTCCCTCTTTCCCCTTTCTCAAAGATTCGAGCACAATTCTTTATTTTTCGCAACTAGTCCAGGAGCCACACCTGGTGAAAAATGGCTGAGAGGGTTGAAATCTAAGATTGGTTCCAAAAGTTAATATACATAGCCCCTTTTTCAAAAACACCGGTCTGCCGATTCGCCGTTGCTACTTTCAAGCACAGCGAAAGCTCAAAGTTCGCGAATTTTTGTGAACTTTCAAATGAAAAGTGAAATTTGTGCCTATTTATAAGATTTTTCACACTGAATCCGAATGTGACAGTCTGACAACCCCTAGGAGCTGCCAAAGGGTTGCCAGACCGGATGAAAGGGGGTGAAAATCGCGAAAAATTGCCCAAAATCAAGTACATTTGCCTTATAACTAACTTGAAAAAGGGTTTCATAGAAAATGGTGTTTTCTCACGTAATTTTTCATACTGAGTCCGAATATGATGGTCTGCCAACCCCCAGGTGCTGCCAAAGGGGTGACAGACTGGGTCAAAGGGGGTGAAAATAGCAAAAAATTGTACAAAATCAGGTATATTCGAAAATACTGCACTTCTTGTAATATTTTCCAGATTTTGTACGATTTTTCGCGATTTTCAACCCCATTTGACCCAGTCTGCCACCCTTTTGGCAGCGTCTGAGGGTTGGCAGACTATCATATTCGGATTCAGCGTAAAAAATCCTATAATTGGACACCAATTTCACCTTTCAACCTTTTCATCTAAAAGTTCACAAAAATTTGTGAACTTTAAGCTTTCGCTATGCTTGAAAGCAGCATTGTTTTTGAGGAAGGGTCTATGCATGCTAACTTTTGGGACTAGTGCCAGATTTCAGCTCTCGAAATTTATACACATTTCGGGAGGGAGGTTGAGTGTAATTTTTCTCTCAATCCCCATCCCCATATATATAAAATCCACGACGTGTCTGTTCATCCGTCCGTCCGTCCGTCCGTGTCTGTCCCTCCGCAACGCTGATATTTTCCGTGACTTTTTGATATTTTGTTAGACTTTATGAAACTTATAAAAATTAAACGCTGATATTTTCGATTTTTAGACATTTTGTCATACTTTTTTGGACTTGAAATTTTTTTTTTCAGATTTTCATTGACTTTTTGAGCTTGAAAATTTCAGAGATAATGCTGACTTTCAGACTTATAAAAATTTTGAATATGCAACAGTAACATTTTTCTTGACGACATTTTTAAAAAAGCATAAAATGACCAATAGATGATTTTTATCTTGAAATGACAATTTTCACTAACATATTCACAAGTTGGACAAAAAAGTGACAATTGACAAAAAACAACGATTTTAACCAAAAATGGCAATTCTTAATTTAAAATTACAATTTCGATCATTTCTACTCTGAAATCACAATTTTGACCAAAAAATAGCAATTTCAACCCTTGAAATTACAATTTTGACAAAAAATAACAATTTTTACAAAAAATAACAATTTTTACAAAAAATTACAATTATTACAAAAAATTACAATTTTTACACAAAATCTACAATTTTTACACAAAATCTACAATTTTTACACAAAATCTACAATTTTTACACAAAATCTACAATTTTTACACAAAATCTACAATTTTTACACAAAATCTACAATTTTTACACAAAATCTACAATTTTTACACAAAATCTACAATTTTTACACAAAATCTACAATTTTTACACAAAATCTACAATTTTTACACAAAATCTACAATTTTTACAAAAAATTACAATTTTTACAAAAAATTACAATTTTTACAAAAA